>JAADVY010000045.1:0-36779 GCA_023336035.1 Pythium plurisporium
CATCGAGGCGAAGAATCGTGGTGTGTTCTGCCTCGGGTACCCGCGCGCGATCGTCGACGTCGTGCTCGGCGCGCTCGCGTACCACAACGGCAACGTGGACGACGCCTACGACGATCTCATGCACAAGTGGATGCCGCAGTATATGGCCTCGCTCACGGCCCCTGCGCGCCACGTGCTCAAGCTGCGCCGCGCGTTGTTGACCGCGTACGACAAGTGATCGATCGACTCGCTTCTCTCTTTATCTCCTGCATGTATTGCATGTCCTGCATGTCTTGCATGTCCTGCGTGTCCAAACTAATTGTCCAAACTGGATAATATATGTTGCATGTTTACAATAAACAAACACAAGCCAAGCCAGGCCCTGTCTTCAGTGATGCCAGGGTTCCTGACCGCGTATTCGTTGGTGGTTTCGCGGTCTTCTTCTTGTAGCTATTGCTGGCTCCGTAAGGAGAAGTTGTGCGCGACTGAGGCTTCTCTCTCTCTCTCTCTCTACACCTACACGTGCCATGCATTTATCATCGTTCTCCGATTCGCTAAAGCAGAAATGCGTGTAATCTCTCTCCACACAAGAAGATGGTTGAACTGAACGAAATAGATTAACTTAGGACGTGTTCATCTTCCCTCATGGGCTCGCTAGAGAACTGTGGAGGTCGAGATACGCACGCTAGGCCTTAGGACGGGCATAGTTGATCATACTGTTGTACAGATATGACACACAAAGCCAGCTCAACGAGCAGCCCGTGCTCACCATCTCCTTGCCCGTCGCGACATACCCGATCTGCGTTGCGTGGTCATGCCATGAGATCAGACACTGTTTCGCCACCGAGAGTAGCTGACGAGCACTGATCTTGACGAGCAGAAACCACAACTTGGCCATCTAATCACGGGCGTTCGCCAACGAGTACGTCGTCAGCATCACAGGGCACAGAGGTACATGATCTAATCAATGTGATAGCGGCGGCATACCTGAACAAAATTGCTGAACATCTCGAGCGTGAGCGATGTGTGCTCTGGGTAGTATTTCTCGAGAACGACTGCGAGGCCCACCATACTGGCAATTGGGATCTGTGAATACACAAATACGTCAGAGATAATGTTGCATTGCAATCGATAGGGAACGAGAACGTACCGCAAGACCGATGAATGGCATTGTGACCATGCCAATCGCTGCTGCCGCGACTGGATTCTCACTCGCGCCTTTTTGGGCCTTATCCGCGAGTTCGAGTACGTAGCTGCGAACTGCAGTGGCCTGCTTACGCTGTTCACGCTTCAGACGCAACCGCTTCGCCGCGATTGACTCACGCTTCTCTTTTGGAGGAGCAGGACTCGCATCGGCGTCTCCCTCGTCCTCGAGTTCTTCAATGGTGATACGGTCCGAGCGATTACCACTGTCGGCGATGTCATCTCCAATTGCCATGAACAGCGACTGGCCAGCCTGCACGGAAAAAAGATACCCAAACCCAGACAACCCATTAGCGATGAAGAGCCCACAACCAACCAGCGGTGAGTCCGTACCTCGAGCAGCTTTTGCGCGATCCCCAGCGAGAGTTGCGCCGCGAGTTCGTACTCGTCCTTGGAGATCGTACTTAGTGCGTTATCCAGCACGCCGCACATGTTGTCTGCAAACGCCATCATGTTGCGCAGCGACTCTTCATTATTCGAAGCCACCGCGAGCTGCTGTGGTGGAGCCGTCACGTGGTCTTCTTGTTCGTGGGGAGACGGCTCGCCTCGCAGCAGCGCCTGCTCCTTCGCGTGCGCACGCTTGAGCAGCTTGATCTGCTCGTCCGCGTCGTCAAACTGCTGGCACAGCATCTTCATCTGCTCGGGGTCTTCCATCAGTCCATTCACACTACTGCGCACATCACGCAGACTCTGCTGCGTGGCCGCGACCACCTCCGCGAGCTTCTGCGCGACGTCGGCCGCCGAGACCTCCTGCAGCTTGTCGTTCGCCTCCTCACAGGCCTGTGCGAGAAAGTCCATGAACGACGCGGCCTCGTGGTTGGTCACGAGCAGCTCCGTGGCGTCGCCGCCGGCAGTACTTCCGTGGGAGGGCGAGGCCGCCGCGAGCGTCGTCATCTCGCCGCCGTAAAGATCGTCCACGCACTGCTGAAACAGCATCTCCAGCGCCTGCTGCTGCGCGCGCTCAAAGCGGTCGACGTCCTCAGCGTTCTCTGCGTTCATCCACGCGGCGTCGTCCAGTGGGGTCGGCAACGCCATCATCTTCTGTACTCGCCGGAATCGGGGTGGCACTAGGTCGAGAACTGAGAGAACATGCTCGGTTTGGACCAATCATCGTGGCGGAAGGAACAAACAAAGTGGATTTATTGGTTCAAATAGAGTCGGGGGAATTCTTTGTTTCGGCAGTGAATGCGACGTGTGCAAGGGAGGTGATTGTATTCAAAAGACGAGGTGTCCACGACCTTCTCGAGAACAGCCAGGTTTCCTATTGCATTGGTGCGACAGAAGGACACTTGCAAAATATAATCACGTGCTCAAGTCGCTGAACAGCCGCTATGACGTCTCCATGGATCGGGTGTTGATCAGAAGAACTCGCCACATTCCATATCTGTGATGTGTGTATACTTGCAGTTTGAGCAGTTTCTGGAGGATCCTACAAATCCACTAGCTTCGAATTTCCACCAATCCACATCGCCCAGCTGAATCTGAATGGTCCTCGCGGAGCTCCCTCGATTCCATCCTGAAATTCTCCGCAAGCCGCAATCCCCCCAATGGCCGACGCCGCCGCCGTTGCCGCCGGTGCAGTGGCTCCCGACGCCGCCAAGGCCGCCGCGCGCCAGGCGCGGGGCCGCAAGCAGCGCATCCTCTGGGACAGCGACAATGCGACGCCCGACGGCAAGACCTCCATCGGCATTCTGCTCGAGTGGCTCACGGCGCCGGGCAACTACGAGCGCTGGCGCGACGGCAAGGCCCAGTTTGGCGAGACCCGCGAGAAGCTCTGCACCGAGATCAACAACCTCATGAAGAAGCACGGCATCCAGCACCGCGAGAACGCCAACATCCGCACGCAAATCAGCGAGCTCGAGCGATCCTACGACTCGGCGGTCGCGTGGCTCGCGCAGAACGGCTACGAGGACGGCCAACTGCCCGAGCTGCCGCCGGCGCAGGAGCTGTCCACGGACAGCACGCTCGAGGGCATCACGACCAACAGCTCCCACCCGGCGCATCACGCGGAAGTGCAGGTGCTGCGTCTCTGTCGATACTTCCACGTGCTCTCGGCGATCATGCGGCAACCGGCGAACCAACCGCGTGTGCGGCGGCCCTACAATCGCTCGTTCTCGGGATCGTCCGCGACGGGAGCGTCCACGCTTTCGCGGCGCACCAGCCAGGGAGACGGCATAGGCGATTCGCTGGGTGACGAGGACTCGGCATTGGACACGGCAAGTGAAAATGGCCAAGAAGGGACAAGTACAAACGGCGCTTCCAGCGTCTCGCGCAAGCGGAAAATGGCCGCTGCAGCACCGCAACCGGTGCTTCCAGCTGGTGCAGGTGGTGCAGGTGCGTCGGTAGTGGTACCCTCGACCAATTTTGCCAACTTTGAGAACACGCAACGCATGCTGCTGGACGCAGCTCGCGAAGACCGCGAGCGCAAGCGCCTCCAGCTCGACGAGGAGCGCAACAAGCTCGAGTGCGAGAAGCTCCGGTATGAAATTGAGTCGGCCAAGCTGGAGCTCACCGTGCAGCGAGTGGTCGCTCGTAAGAAGCTACTGGATGCTGGCGTGGACGCGTCCGAAGTGGACACGGTCCTGGCGCAAACCCTGCCGGCGTGAACAGTCTCTACGGGAGGAATACACGAAGGCGCCTGTATATAGGAAGTTCAGTATCGCACAACGATATGAAGAGTACCAACAAACTGTACGTGAGTTCATCATCGCGTTGTTGAAATGAATACAAGTATGGGGGGAAGTTGTTAGCACGTCTACTGAGGCCGGCACCGTGCGTGTACTTGACACAGCACCGCGACGATCGTGCTCCGAATGATTCGGTTAGACAAGCTGAGCGGGCGTTCTCAGAGCAGCGGTGGAGACCGACGCAGTCTGTTTGGGTAATGTCGCTGTCGTCGCTGACATCGCCTCGGTCGCATCGATCGACTCCACGTGGGAAGAATTGGAGACAATCACAAGCATAGTACCGAGCGTGATGAGCGCTGCACCACCAAATGTGTACCATCCAGGCAAGAGGTCGACACCAACAGCGATACCCATGCCATTCGCGAGCACAGGCTCGAGTAACATCACCACGGAGATCACGATTGGATCGAAGTACTTCATCACGGCAACATATCCGAGCGTACCGATGAGCGTACACACCACGACGATATATAGCTCTGTGAGCACATGCGTCGACTGGACCCAACCGAACAGACCAATCTTTTCGTCCGTTGAAAATTCAAACGGGACCTCAAGAATCGAAAACACGGGGAAGTGAAGCAGCGTCGTGATGATGAACACACCACAAAGCAGGACAACGACATCAACCTGTTCGCGGAGACGCTTGGCCGTGAGCAGGTACACAACACCGCCGACAGCACCAACCAACGCGACAATATCACCGGCGAGGGTCACACCCTGGGCAGTGGACGAGCCGCTCGAAGTATGGTCGAGTGTCGTGATGATACCACCAATGATGCCGACACCGGTACCGATGCCCTCATACTGGGACACGAACTGACCAACCATCAGCCGCCCCAGCACCATAATCAGCGAGTGGCAGTTGTTGAAGATGTACGCGTGACCGATCGATGTGTGACTTAGCGACCACAGGAACGTCATCAAGAACACAGCGTAGCCCAAACAACATGCCAAAAAGTGAAACATCATCTGAGTCGTCAACTTCGGAAGGCCCTGGTCCACAATCGCCACACCAGCGAGAGGCACGAACACAAGTAGGGACGCACTTGACCGCCAAAACAGTTTGAGGAAAGGATCCACTCCCTTTTGCATGTCCAATGCCGCGCCCATGGACGAGATGGTCAACAGCGACGTGAGCAAGAGGATATAACCGATCACAGGTACTTCGTGCTTGACCAACAGCTGCAGGGCGAGCGAGCCGTTCTTGAGCTCTAGCGCCTCCACAGCGACGTCCTTCACATCCGAAGGAAGATTGGAGAGCTGACGAATTAAACTGGGCTTCTTGTACGTCTTTTCGGTTCCAGGTACAGCCAATACAAACTGCTGCTGCGCATCACCGAAGCGTCGGGTGGACGACTTCGGCAGCTCGATCAGGTATGCATTGCGCTCCGAAGACAACGGCGCAACTGCTGGGGGCTCGCCAGATACTGCTTCCGCACCTGACGGTGACTCAAAAGGGATTGACAACACGAATGATTCCTCCGCCGTCTCCAAGAACGAGCTCTTTCTTCTCGTGAGCTTCACTCGCGGGCTGATCGGCCCACGCGACTTCGGTGACGCAGGCATGGCCAAGAGTGGCGTGTGCTCGTCAAGTGGACCATCTTGAGCCACCTCTTGCAACTGGTTCACACCAACCACAAACCCTTCGAACACTTGACTGTCGCTGTCGTGTGTGTCCAATGCCCGTAGCATCGAATCATCATCTGCAGCGGAGACGGCGAGGAAAACGTTCTTGCTGCTGCGATGCACAGGGGCACCTTGCGAGGCTGTCACATCTTTGGCGACAAAAACTGGCCATGGAGAAAGGTGGGACACACTGTCGTTTGCAAGGATGCTGTCATACTGGGCCTGAGTTTCGATGCTGAGCCACACGTCACCAGAAGTATCAGCAAACTTCAAGCCGTAGGATGGGCGAAGCACATTTAGCGCCTCGGCCAAAGAGAACTTGGGCTTCTCGTATGCGAGCATCTCAAGCGCCGCAAAAATACGTCCCGTGGTGAGGAACAGTCCGGCGTCAATAGCATCAAACGTCTTGAGATTCCGACCAATCCGATGGATCACGTTGCCCTTGCTCAGCTGCACCTTACCCGCGGTCGGCGGCAATCCGGCGAGCTTCTTTTTGTCCGTGTCCACGAGCACGCACGCGACACAATCTTCTAGATCGAACGACGCCATGCGTGCAATGATGGCCTTGTCAAAAATGTGGTCCGCCGTGTGGATCAAGAAGGGTTTCGAGAACATCTCGCGCGCCGACAGAAGCGTGCGTGCGTGGCCGTACGGCGTCTCCTCGCCGAGATTCAGAAACTCGATCTTGAGCTTGTGGTACAGAATTGAGTCCTTCACGTGCTCCATGATCTCGTGGCCAAAATGCGAGATGATGATCACGACGCGCTCCATGCCGGCGACGAAGAGCTGCGCGAGCACGTGCTCAATGAGTGTGTACTCGCCGAGCTGGATGAGGCACTTGGGCGTGTCCGAGCCTTCGAGACACATGGTGCTGGACGCGGCCGTGATGAGCACTTCCTTGACGTACGGCCCGTTGGCTTCGTCCGTCGGGGACTTGCCCACGGCCTCGAACGGCACCTCCTGGCCGCGGTTCACGATCACGCCCTGCATTTCCACGGCGTCTTCCGACTGCATGCGGCGCACGAGCTCAAACTCGGGGATGCCCGCGATGGCGCTGAGCTTCTTGAGGTCGAGCGCATAGACGCTGGACGGCACTTCCGTGTCGAGCTGGAGCCGCTCGCGACTGGACGTCGTCATCATGGAAGGGGAAGAGGAGGAGAGGATGAGAAGAGGGGAGGACAAGAGGACAGCCGGCGTGGTGTACGTCGATCCTCCACCGTCAGGCAACAGGCAACGACCTCAACAGGCGTTTGGTCTTTGGTCGTCCCGGTCGCTGTTTTTTCGAGTGGCTCGCCGCATGCGAAGTAATTTATCCATCAAAACGATCTTTCCTCAATGCGTTTTTGTAAGATGAGCCACGGATGTAAATTATCCAGATATTTTACATACCGGTAGGTAACCGATATAGTATTCACTTGTTGGCATGGTCTGCTTCAACATGACGTTGAAGCTCGTTGGAAAACATCGCCAGTGAATTGAACGCCAGCTTCGACATTATAATATTTCATGATGCGCTCGCCGTCTAAACAGAAGGGAGCACCCCTTCGTGTGCACGGCTCGTGTTCTCGTGGCTAGAAGTCCTGCATTCGTTCTTGTTCATTCTTGGCATGGACGGGATACTCCACAGTCGTCTACTGGAAATGGAAGGTGGGCTGATTGGTATCGACACCAAATGCAAATTGATCCGCCTGCATATCAAATGCCGGCTCAATGCTGAAGTCCTCTTCGTCATCATCGCCTCCGTAGTACTCGCGGATGATCCGCAGCGCCTTCTCGTAAATTTCTACACAAAACAACATTGTCTCGTCAGATCCGTATCCTAGTGGCAATTCAGTTGTTGAAGCGTACCTTCGCTGTCGTGGTACTGCAATTCTTGAATCTTATCGACGCCACCGGCTTCATCAATGTATAGCGCCATTTTGTTGTCTTCGTTGACGCCACAAATGGCATCACCGGTCTGGAGAATCTTGAGCAACGAGTCCAAGCACAGTTTAATCAAAGCAGCATCCGGGCAGCCGAGCAGGTTGACAAGCGGCGGGATACAGCCTTGGTGCACAAGGAACTTGATCTGGTCAACAGTACCGCCAGACAAGGCATTTGAGACTGCCCATGCGGCTTCCTTCTGGACGTCAAACTCGCTGGTCACAAGCTGATGGATCAGCGGGGGGATAACATTTGCGTCGATGACATCTTGTATTTGTGACGCGGAGCCGGCCGTGATGTTCGACAGAGTCCAACAGGTCTCCTTGCGGATGAGCTTTTTCTGATGCTTGAGCAGAGGCAACAAGCGAGGCAGTGCCCCCGAGTCCAGGGCCATCTGGGTTTGTAACTCGTTGCCCGTGACAATGTTCCCAATCGTACGAAGCGCTGGTGTCTGGATCGCGACCAGCGAATGCCCCAACAAGTTGACGAGTTGGATCACCACACCAGCCTCGATCACCGTCTGGATCTTCTCAGGCGATCCATCTGACAAGTAGGAGAGCGCCCAACACGCGTCCGTCACGACCTCTTCGTCCGGCGACAGGATCAAATACTGAAGCAGCTCGAGCGCGGGACTCACAAGACTAAACTCGGGCTTTGGGTTGCCTCGGCACAGGTTCGACAGCGTCCACGTCGCGTTGCGCTGCACGCTGATCTTCCCGACACTGCGACGCAGCACGGAAAGCAATGGGATCATTGCGCCAGAGTTGAGCACGAAGTCGCGGCAAAACGGCGAGTCGCCAGAGATGTTACCAAGCGCCCAGACGGCCTGTTCGCAAACATCATCGTTCGTGGAGAAGAGCAATTCACAAAACACGGGAACAGCGCCAGAGTTGATCACGACTTCCGTGTGTTGCGTCGTACCGGAGGCGATGTTTGTCAGCGCCCAAGCCGCTTCAAACTGCAGCTCCGGTTTGTCATGTCGGCGAAGGAAATTGACGAGCAATGGCACAACGCCGAGGTTCACGACGTCCTGGATCGGCGGTTCATGTTCTGCAACAAAACGCGTGTCAATATTATCTCAGCAAACGAGTAACACGTACAGCCAATCCACCCACCGAGCGATAGCAGTCGTCGCAGTGACGACACAGCCACGGTCTGCTCCGTCACATCCAGAGACTGGATCATCGCCGCGATTCTTGGGAGGTCTTCCACCTGTTCCATGTTGTACCCCCCACGAGTCTTCATTAGCACACACACACCTCACATAACACCAGCGGATATGTACGCACCGAGACGCGCGGTACGCCGTTGCCGCTGCCTTCATGCGTCGCGGCGTACTCGCTGTCGTCGTCGAATGCATCCTCTGCGTCGAGCGCGCCGGCCGGTCCGCTGCCGCCCATGCGGCGGCGCTGGTTCAGCCGGTCCTCGCGGATGCTCTTGCGGATCTGTGTGGTCGTGTCTTCACGGCGGCGGCGGATCACGTCGGCATCGATGCCCTTCTTGTAGCTGCGCTGGCGTTCCTGGATGCGTGCCGCCATTACTGCTGCAGTCTCCTCCCTTTCTTCTTCCCCAGGTTGTGTGACCTGTTTGCTGTTCCGGATGGCTGCGGCACGTGACCTCTAAAACTCAATACTGAGGTGCAGAGAGACCTCCGTGGTCAAACCCGACCCAACCTTGATTATCCGTTTTCAAAGGTTGGTCAGAGAACAAAAAGCGCGCGAAGCAAAGAACAAAAAACCAAAACAAAAAAAAAACGAAAGACCATGCTGTTGGTGCCCAAGCTACCGTGAGAAGTAATCGTTCTCTTGTCGTGCGAGGAGATGTCCGAGTTACCTTCGTGGGTACGCCAGATACGTCCACGTGAGGTGGCGCCGCCGATGGAAGCCCATGCGCCCACGTGATCCGATGGAAATGAGCGGATGGAGATCATGGCTCGCGGTTCGGGGGTGGCGCCTACACGACGCACCTTCCGGAGGGGTTGTTCTGCGCGATCATCTCCCTCATTGTTTGCGTGGTCCCCAGGCGAGAACGCAGCGTACCCACTTCTCGGCGGGTTACGTAACTGCAATGTTGAAGCGTCGCGTCGGGTGGAACATTGCGGCCTCCCACGACCCGCCGCAGGTGCTTCCCCTCATAATACCCCGGCCAGCAAAAACGGAAAGCAGGAGAGCGGCGCCATGGACGAGGCGAGCACGCGCTGGCTGCGGCGGCTGGTTACGCGTGCGCTGGACGTAGACCGCGCGGTCTTTGAGGCCGTGTTCTCGGCGCCGGCGCCGCGTCGCGCGTCGTTCAAGAGCCTCGACATCCAGGGCGAGGTGAGCACCGCGTGAGTTGTGAAAAAAGTTCCCGTCCGTGCAGACCTAACACGGTGGAAATGTGCAGCTGTCGCCGGTGCCCGTGGCGCTGCCGCCGAGCGAGTGCTTGCGTCGGTTCTTCGCGCCCGAGTGCGATCCCGGCAGCGTGTTGTTCTTTTGCGTGGGCGAGGAAGAGCACGAGATCGAAGAGGAAGTGGAAGAAGAGGTCGAGCAAGAGGTCGGTGCGGATGGTGCGAATAATGAGCCGAGTACGGAAACAGGCGATGGTGGTGCCGCGGCGTCGCCGGCGCTGGCGGAGCTGGAACTCACAGACGAACAGCTCTTTCTGGACGCGCCCGTGGATGGCTCGACTCGGCCGCCGAACGGATCGCCGCAAGTAGAAAAAGTCAAGAAGATGGTGAAGCGCATCCGTGTGGAGCTGCGTCGGCGATGCCTCGTGTTCTTGAATCTTCTGCCGGCCGATTGCATGGACGCGACGACTGTGTTTCTAATCAAGGTCGCGGCCGGACCAGTCGTCATTCAAAGTGAACTGAACAGCTCGAGTGGCGGTTCGGACGGCTCGTCCGCTCACGAGAAGCTGACTCACATAAACGTAGAGATCGGCTGTTCGACGGGAGATTTACTTACCAATTTGGAGGGTGTGATCTGCCATGTGTATATGCCACTGCTTGATCCACAGCTATCTCTGAGTGGCAGTGGCAGCGGTGCATCACTGGAAGCGGGTGGCCATGCTAACAGCAAAAGCAAGCTGCCTACTTCGATCGGCAATGGCGGAGTCGCCGCTGGTGCTCATCAGGCGTTGAAGATCATCGATGCCGTCCGGAACGAGTTCAAGAGCAATTTGGTAAAGTTCGCAACGCAAATCACAAACGCGATCCAGCAAATCCAAGGTGACATCCACTTGACGATCCCAGACGTCGTGATCACGAAACCGGAATCCCATTTGGATGACTACGAGGTCATCAACACGCTCGAACAAGCTATAGAAGAGTGGTCCAAAAGCATCGCAAACGTTGTGGACCAAGAAACGAGAAAGGTGCCCAAGCGTAAAGGCCCGCTGGCAGAAATCGAATTCTGGCGAGAACGCAATGCTACATTGAGCACAATCTTTGAGCAAATCAACATGCCAAACGTCCAAAAGATGATCAAGTTGCTCGAGCTTGTGGAGGCCAGCATGCTACTCACGTTCAAGTACCATTTCTCCGAGTTGAGCAAATTGTACATCGAAGCAAAAGACAACGTGAAATTCTTGACGACACTTGAACGTCATTTCAAGAACATTGCCAGCGGCTCGTTTACGACCATCTCTGACACGTTACCGTCGATGATGAATGCAATCCGAATGGTGTGGATCATCTCACGTCACTACAATACCGACGAACGCATGGTGCCACTTATGGAACGGATTGCGTCCGAAATTGCCGACAAAGTTGCCGTAGAGATCAACATTCACACGATTCTACGCAAAAGCCCAGAGATCGCACTTCACCAAATCGAAGAGGCGAGAATGGTCCTAGAGTTGTGGCACTCAACGTACATGAAAGTGCGTGAACGGATTGAAGCAAGTGGAACCGATCACCGGTGGGAGTTCGACCGCAAGCGGCTATTTGAACAGACCAATTACATGGCAAAAATCTGCGAGAATCTCCAGGAAGTTGCGACAGTGTTGGATCAGTTCCAGAAGTTCTTGGGCCCCGAGCTCAAGTCCGTCACAGGAGATTCACAAGGCATTGACGACGTCATGGCTCGTGTCGAATCGCTGATTGCCCCGTTTGAATCAGTGCCCTTCAAAATATTTGATCGAGGGTACAAGACCAGCTGGGAGTCTGTTATGGTACAGTTTCGTGATAAGGTCGCCGAGATTGAGAGTATGACGAGAAAGTTCATCGATACGTCGTTCCAGAAGTTACGATCGGCTGAGGGTGCTTTCGATCTGCTGCAAAACTTCCAGAACATCCAATCACGTGAGTCAATCAACAAGCAGATGATGGAGAAGTATAAGGACATTCTTATGCAATACACGAAGGAGCTGGAAAAGCTAGACGAACAGTTCCAGAAGAACAAGCATCGTCCGCCCGTGTTCAAGAATCATCCTCCTGTCGCGGGCTCGATCAGCTGGGCTCGCGGGCTGTACTTACGAGCCAAGAAGCCAATCCTCCGATTTCGCGCGATGCAAGACTTACTCAAATCACCGCTTGGTGAGGAAGTGAAAGAAAAATATCTCATTTTCGCACGTGCAGTGGACGCCTACATCAAGCAACTTCACAAAGACTGGAGAGACAAGGTACCAGCGCTTATCAATGAGTACCTCAAGCAGTCTATCCTGGGCCCACAACTTATCGAAGCTGGGAAGAATGATGCGGGTGTCATGGTTTATAAGCTCCCAGCTGCACCATACTACGCAAATTTTGCACGAGAGCTCACGTTGATAATCAAGGAGTCGAAGTATCTCGATCGCCTAGGATTTGAGATTCCCGAGGAAGCCTTGAATGTGACTCTCCAGGAAGACAAGTACCACCAATATGTGCAAGAACTCACTCTTATGCTTCGCCACTACGACACATTGCTTGCTGAATTGACGCCCGTCGAAACCCATCTTCTGAAAACTCAGCTGAAGGATTTAGAAGAAGTACTTCGCGTGGGCTTTTCTCCGTTGAACTGGAACTCTCAGCGTATTCTGAGTTTTATTGAGAACTGCAACAAGGCACTGAACCAATTCGCGAACCTTGTGAGCCAGATTCACAAGAGTAGCAAGATGGTGGACGAAATTGTCACGGGAATCGAGAATACGCTACTGATCAAGATTGATGACTTCGAGGAAGGCGTTGTTACAGAAGTCGGAGAGTTCTATGAGATGGTCGAGCGCAACCGCATGCAAAGAATCGATGAGCTAGTGCAGAGCTACCGCTCCATCGGCCCGCTGTTGATCAAGGTGGAAGAAATTGTTGCTGGCGTCAACACCGGTGCGAGCCCCAAGATGGCAACGTATTACATGTATTGGGAGCGTCGCATATTCAACGCGATCACCAAAATGATCATTGCGTCGATGACGACTTTCCAAGCTTTATTGAATGTCCACACGAAGGATATCAGTAATGCAGCAGCAGCTTGGGGTAGCATTCGCTCTGAAGAGGGCGGTAAGCTGAAAAGACCTCCACTATGCAAAGTGAAGGCGACCATGAACGGTAAGGACATCATCGTGACTCCGTCTCTGTCCGACATGTACAAATTTTTGAGCAAATCAGTTAAGCATATTGTCGAGAGTGCGAAGGCTTTCATCAGATGGATGCACGGAACATGCCGTGAAACAGAGCCTCTCATCGTGAGTGACGACGAAGAGCCGATCACGTTCACCTTCTACTCAGATATCTCGCAGAACCCGTACGTTATCAAGATGACGTTGAGCTTGAACCAAGAGATTCACAAGGTGTTCAACATCGTCAACAAGTACCTCGACAGCTGGCGACGCTACGATACCGTGTACAACCTTTGGAACAGCAAGCGTCGCAGTGCTCTCGAGAAGCTTGCTGACAAGAAGCCACCGTGCGTGTATTTCGACACACGTATGGCACAATACACTCGCCTCGCTGAATCTGTACGTAATCAACCAACCGAGAAGGATACCGACTTCCTCCAGATCAACTGCTTGCCCGTGGCCATCGCCATTGCCAAACAAGCCGAGATGTGGAAAGATGACTACGGGAAGATCCTCTATGACGTATCCAACAAGAAACTATCGGCAATAACGGCGACGATGGACCAGCTTGAGGCTGAGCTTGAAGCCACGCCTCAAGATCTGGATTCTCTGAAGAAAGTTCTCAACACCGTCGCAAGTATCAGTGACATGAGCATGGAGATGGAGCTCGAGTATGTCGACGTTATGGAGAGATATCGAACATTGCAAACCTTCAATATCCCCGTCGACGCTCAAGAAGCTCAGCGAGCTTTCTTTCTGGAGAAGAGGTGGCTAGATCTTGTGATAGATTCGAAGACAAAAGATTTGCGCCTCGTCCGCGTGAAAGATCAGTTTAGAGGAGTTACGAAAGACGATGCTGTGGTCTTCGCTGAGAAGTGCAAGGATATGAAGAAAGAGTTCTACGAAAAAGGTCCCGGCACCTGTGCGTCGGATCTGGATGCTGGACTGGAGCTCGTGAGTGACTTCAAGAAACTTCTTGCAGTATTCAAGACGAAGCGACAGGAACTAGCCAACGCTGAGAATCTGTTCGCACTACCGATTTCGTCATATCCGGAACTGCAAGAAATTGCAGATGCATTAGAGAAACAAGACATGATTTTTTCCTTGTACACAGAGGAGAAAGAGTTCATATCCACACTGGCAAGCATGCTTTGGGTGGAGCTGGACGTGCCAGCTATGAACAAAGGTATTGACGAGCTGGAGAAGAAATGCCGAAAGTTTCCAAAAGACCTGAAAAATGTCTCCACTTTCCAAGAAGTTGAAAAGCAGATCATGGCGTTCAAAGATAGTATCCCGCTGATTCAGAGTCTGAAGAATGATGCGATGAAACCGCGTCACTGGGAGGAGCTTATGCAAGTCACACAGGTCAAGTTTGAGATGAACCTTAAAACGTTCACCCTCGGTAACTTGTTTGCCATGAAGCTCCATCGCTTCTCCAATGAAATTGGCGAAATTGTGAATGGAGCCATGCAAGAGATGAAGATAGAGCAAGAGATCTTGAAAATCGAAGATGCGTGGGCGAAAGCCACACTGGAAGTGATCAAGTACAGGAAGAATGGCCAGGATCGAGGATTTGTCTTGCGCGCAGCAGATGATCTGAAGCTCACTCTGGAGGATCACATGCTCAATCTCCAAACTATGTCTGGCTCACGATTCATCGCCAGCTTTGCTGAACGTGTGCGCAAATGGGAGCGTCGTCTCAGTGTCGTGAACGAGACGTTGGATGTGTGGTTCGTCGTACAGCGCAAGTGGATGTATCTTGAGAGTATTTTTGTAGGAGCGGAGGATATTCGCCAACAACTTCCGGAAGAAGCCAAGAAGTTTGACGCGATTGACAAAGCATGGAAGACGATTATGGGAGCAACGTACAAGAACCCGAACGCTGTCGAGGCATGTACAGCAGAAAACAGGTTGGAGACACTTCAAAACCTGTCGGAAAGGCTCGACAAGTGCCAAAAGTCTTTAAGTGACTACTTGGACACCAAACGCAACTCGTTTCCTCGCTTCTTCTTCATTTCGGATGACGAGCTGCTCAGTGTTCTCGGCTCATCCGATCCGACCTCTATCCAAGTACACATGCTGAAGTTGTTTGACAATGTGAAGCTTCTGAGTTTCGTACGCAATAACAAGAACGTCACCGCCATGGAAAGTTCGGAAGGTGAGGGGTTCAGCTTCCGCACACTATCGAATGTCGAAGGCCCCGTTGAGAACTGGATGACAGGTGTTGAGGATGAGATGCGCGCTACCCTCCACGTGATTGGAAAAGAGGGTGTCTTCAAATATGCCCGCACTGATCGAACGAAATGGCTTGAAGAAGTTTTAGGAATGGTTGGGCTCGTTGGCAGCCAGATTTGGTGGACTTGGGAGGTGGAAGACGTGTTCTATCGCGTGAAAGCTGGTAACAAGTATGCGATGAAGGAGCTGGAGGTGAAGCTTACATCTCAGCTAAATGATCTTGTCCGACGCGTGCGAGAGCCTCTCGACAAACTGACCCGGAAGAAGGTCAACACACTATTGATCATCGATGTGCATGCCCGAGACATCGTGGATTCATTTGTTCGTGACAGTATCCTGCACGAGAAAGAGTTTGCTTGGGAATCTCAGCTTCGGTTCTATTGGAAGAAAGATGTTGACGACGTAGTCATCAGCCAGTGCACTGGCAACTTTCGTTACGGTTATGAGTACATGGGACTGAATGGTCGGTTGGTGATCACACCGCTGACAGATCGATGTTACATGACGCTGACCCAGGCGTTGACCTTCAAGCTCGGTGGATCTCCGGCAGGGCCAGCAGGAACCGGGAAAACTGAAACTGTCAAGGACTTAGCCAAATCGCTGGCGCTACCATGCTATGTCATCAACTGCGGCGAAGGTTTGGATTACAAGGCTATGGGCAGCATCTTTTCTGGTCTTGTTCAAGTTGGGGCGTGGGGATGTTTCGATGAGTTCAACCGAATCAACATTGAGGTGTTATCTGTCGTGTCAGCCCAACTTCGAGCCATTCAGAATGCGTTGAACTACGATAAACCAACCGTCGATATTGGATTTGGTACCGAGATCTCCATTCACCGCACCGCTGGCTTCGCGACCTGTGGGTTCTTCATCACGATGAATCCTGGATATGCAGGACGAACAGAACTACCCGACAATCTGAAAGCGTTGTTCCGTCCCGTGACAATGATCGTTCCCGACTTGCTGCAGATTTGTCAGATCATGTTGTTTTCGGAAGGCTTTGAGATGGCCGTGACGCTGGCAAAGAAAATGACCGTTCTCTACAAGCTTTCACGCGAACAGCTCTCAAAGCAGTACCATTACGATTTCGGTCTGCGTGCGCTGAAGTCTGTGCTCGTCATGGCTGGCTCACTTAAACGTGAGTACAGCGACATGAGCGAGGACCTCGTTTTGATGCGAGCGCTTCGAGATAGTAACATGCCAAAGTTTGTGTTCGAGGATGTCCCGTTGTTCAAAGGATTGATCAACGACTTGTTCCCAGGGCTTGATTGTCCGCGCGTGGGCTATGCGGACCTTAAGAGTGCAATTGAGACCGAGTTGGAGCAGGGCGAGTACAAGTGTCAAGACCTAGCAGTCTACAACGAGCAGATTGACAAGGTGATCCAAATGTACGAAACCATGCTAGTACGCCATACGACAATGATCGTGGGTCCAACTGGTGGTGGCAAGACTCTCGTGTTGAACACACTTGCTGCGGCATCAAAGACCGCGCTGGACGAGGTTGTGAAAATTTTTGTGATCAACCCGAAGAAGCAACCGATCGCAGAGCTCTATGGTACAATGGATCCAGTTACACGTGATTGGACTGATGGCGTGCTGTCTAAGCTTTTCCGAGAGCTGAACCAACCCCTGCCGGCCGGGCGCGAGAATGAGAAGCGATGGCTGATTTATGATGGCGATGTGGACGCCGTGTGGGTCGAAAACATGAACTCGGTTATGGACGACAACAAATTGCTCACACTGCCGAACGGAGAGCGTATTCGCTTGCAAACTCATTGCTGCATGATTTGTGAGACCTTCGATCTCCAGTACGCGTCGCCGGCAACGATCTCACGTTGTGGTATGGTGTGGGTCGACCCGAAGAACCTCGGCTATCGCCCCTATTACGAGCGTTGGTTGAAAAAGAAGTTCCCGCTGGCTGGACAGCCAGCCCAAGCCGGAGGAGCAGCAGTAGTCGTACCTCCACCCATGGAGCGGACGCTGTTGCTCGAACTGTTCGATAAATACGTCCCGAAGTCTGTTGACTTCATTCTCGAAGGTGTACTGAGCAAGGACGAAGTTGTCGCGAAGTGTCAGCAAGTCATCCCAATTTCCAATATGGAGATGTGCAAGCAACTCTGCAACACGCTTGATGCGTTCCTACCGGAGACCATCGACGCAACGGCTGATCGAAATGACGTGGAGGGTATCTTCATCTTCTCGATGGTGTGGTCGCTTGGAGCTGCCTTGTTGGGCTCGAGCCGCTCCCGGTTTGATGAATTTGTCCGCAAGATCGCCGAGTGTTCTCTCCCACAGACAAGCTTATACCAGAACTTCTACAATATTGAGACCCATAAGTGGCAATCGTGGGAATCTCGAGTCGCTGCATACGTCGAACCAGCTCCGTTCAACTTCTCTCACGTATTTGTGCCTACGACCGACTCTGTGCTGTACAACTTCATTCTCGCGAGCTGCATGAAAACTGAGAAGCCCATGCTGTTTGTTGGTGAGAGCGGCACTGCGAAGACCGTAACGATCCAGAACTACCTCAAGGAGCTGGACCAAGCCACTTGCTCAGCCCTTTCGATCAACTTCTCCAGTCGAACGAGCAGTCTCGACGTTCAAACAAACATCCAGGCAAATGTGGACAAGCGCTCTGGAAAGATCTATGGCCCTCCAGCTGGGAAAAAACTCATTATTTTCATCGACGATCTCAACATGCCCAAGGTCGACCTGTATGGTACACAGCAGCCAATTGCACTGCTGCATTTCATTATGGGCCGAGGTTGCATCTATGATCGTGGAAAAGAACTTGACCTGCGTATTCTCAAGGACCTTCTATTCCTTGGAGCAATGGGACCGCCTGGCGGTGGACGAAACCCAGTCGATCCTCGATTCGTTGCGCTCTTCAACGTGTACAACCTTACACCACCGACAAAGGAAGTGCTGCGTCAGATCTATGGTTCAATTGTTACGACTTACTTGCGCAACTTCAAGGAAGAGATTAAAGAGCTGGCGATGCCTATGACCGATGCACTGCTGCGATTCTTTGAGTTCACTCTGGAGAAACTGCCACCAACACCGTCCAAGTTTCACTATATTTTCAACTTGCGAGATCTAGGGCGTGTATGTGAAGGTATCTGCATGGCAACACCCGACAAGTTTGAAAACGTCAAAGGTATGGTGCGCCTGTGGCGAAACGAGATTTTGCGTGTGTTTTGCGACCGTCTCACGAGCTCGAGCGACCAACAGCTCGTGGACGGGGCAATCGCGACAATCCTCAAAGAAACGTTCAAGCAACCTGATGCTGTTGACTACGCGCTCGTCGATCCCGTCATCTTTGGTGATTACGCCGAGTGTATTGGTCGCATCACAGGCCAGTCCACTGAAGATCCTCGGTTATACCAGGACATGGAGTCGTACAAGCGCATTCGCAGTATTTTTGATGAGGCGCTGGAGACGTACAACTTGGATCACAAACCGATGACGCTGGTTTTGTTTGAGATGGCGCTCGAGCATCTTTCACGAATCTTGCGCATCATCCGGAATCCACTTGGTCATGCGCTGTTGATCGGTGTGGGCGGCAGCGGGAAGCAAAGTTTGTCTCGACTTGCTGCGTTCACGGCTGGGTACGACTTGTTTGAGATCTTTCTAACTCGCGGTTACGGAGAAAATGAGTTCCGCGAAAATCTCAAGGATCTATACCGTCAACTGGGCAAGAATCGTGTCGTGTTCCTGTTTACCGATGCACACGCTGTTGAGGAAGGATTCCTCGAGTTTATCAACAACATGCTGACAACTGGTATGGTCCCAGCTTTGTTTGAGCAAGACGAGCGCGATCAGCTGTCTTCTTCGGTGCGAGATGAGGTCAAAGCAGCAGGACTCGTGGAGACAAGTGAGAACTGCTGGAAGTTCTACATCAATAGATGTCGCCAGAACCTCCACTTGATTCTGGCGATGTCGCCGTCAGGGAGCACGCTTCGCACTCGTTGCCGCAACTTTCCAGGCTTAGTGAGTGCCACCGTTATTGATTGGTTCTTCCCCTGGCCTGAGGATGCTCTCAGAAACGTTGCCCAGTACTTTCTAGCCGAAGAGAAGATCCCCGAAGAGTTCCGCCCTCAAGTCACGAACCATTTGGTGCACGCTCACTTGCGAGTTGTCCAAGTCGCCCATCAGTTTGCGGAGGAACTGCGACGATTTTACTACGTCACGCCCAAGAACTACCTTGATTTCATCTCGAATTACCGTCAACAACTAAAGGAGAACAACATCAAGGTGAATGCGAGTATTACTCGTCTGAAAGGTGGCCTCACGAAGCTCGTCGAAGCCGCACAGGCTGTGGATCGAATGCAGATCGAGTTGTCCGAAAAGAAGGTGATTGTCGATGAGAAGACGCTAGCTTGCGAATCCTTGATCAAGACCATTGAAGAGAAATCGAGTGTAGCGACCAAGCAGCAAGAGATTGCGGCAGCGACTCAAATCGAATGTGAGAAGGCGTCCGTGCTGATCGCCAAGGAGAAAGAAGAAGCCGATGCTGCGCTTGTGGAGGCATTACCAGCAGTCGAAGCCGCAGCCCAGGCGCTTCAAGACCTGTCCAAGGCCGATTTGACAGAGATCAAGTCGTTTGCCTCCCCGCCCCCGCTGGTTATGTCAGTGTGCATGTGTGTTCTGATTCTGAAACCCACCGGACAGGAGCTGGATTTGGACTGGAAAGGTGCTAAGGTCATGTTGAGCAACCCCAACTTGATCACGCTTCTCAAAGAATACGAGAAAGACAAGATCTCAGCGAAGATGATTGCGAAGATCAAGACATTCTTCAAGAACCCAGATTTGAACATCGACAACATGCGATCTATTTCGAAAGCTGGCGCTGGTCTGCTTGCATGGGTAGTAGCGCTTGTGAAGTATTACGAGGTTGCGCGCAACGTCGAACCTCTGCGCCTCAAAGTCAAGACGATGGAGAAAGAACAAGCTGCTAAAGAACAGGAGTTGGAGGAGTTGAAGGAGACACTCACCCGCCTGAAGACTGAACTTGATACCCTTTCGAAACAATTTCATGAAGCCAATACCGAACTTCAAGGCCTGAAAGCCCAGGCTGACCAGATGCAGAAGCGACTAGCGGCAGCGAGCAAACTGCTTGCTGGTCTTGCATCTGAGCGACAGCGCTGGACAAAGGACGTCGACAATCTCAATCTTCAGGGCGAGCGACTCATCGGCGATTGCCTGCTCACAGCAAGCTTTCTCAGCTATGCCGGTGCATTTAGTTTCGACTACCGATCAGATCTCATCTACAAGGACTTCTTCCAGGATATCGAAAGTCGCGCGTTACCCGTGACATCGCCTTTCCGACTTGAAAACTCCCTCACAAACGATGCGACCATTCAGAAATGGGTGAGTGAGGGACTGCCAGCAGATGAACACTCTGTTCAAAACGGTATTTTGACCACAAAAGCCAGTCGCTTCCCGTTGTGCATCGACCCGCAGCAGCAAGCAGTCAACTGGATCAAAAAGAAGGAAGAGAAGAACAATTTGACCATCAAGACTCTCAGTGACTCCGATTTCATGAAGCACCTGGAGCTGGCAATTCAGTTTGGGAATCCTTTCTTGTTCGAGTCAGTTGACGAGGAGCTCGATCCGATCTTGGACCCAGTTTTGGAGAAAGCTACCTTCATGGAAGGCTCACAGCGCATGATCAAACTGGGCGACAAGAACGTAGAGTGGGACGCGAACTTCCGTTTATATTTCACCTCCAAGCTCGCAAATCCACATTACTCGCCTGAGGTCATGGGCAAAACGATGATCGTCAACTACAGTGTCACCCAGAACGGTTTAGCCAACCAGTTGCTGAATGTGGTGGTCGGCCACGAGCGACCCGACTTGGAAGACCAGTACCGAGATCTCGTCACCGAAATGTCCGAGAACACACAGATGATTGTAGAACTCGAGGATACTCTGCTTCGCGAGCTTTCGAACTCGACAGGGAACATCCTTGATAACGAGGAGCTGATTGCGACGCTCGATGAGACGAAGAACAAAGCAACGGAAATCGGAACAAAACTCGAACTCTCAAGCTTCACCAAGGACGAAATCACGAAGGCACGAGCTGTCTATACGCCTGTGGCATTGCGCGGATCGATTATGTACTTTGCGATGTCAGCCCTATCGACCATCATGAAGATGTACGAGATCTCGCTCGCCAGTTTTCTTACCGTGTTCCACAACTCGCTCGACAACGCGAAGCGCGATGTTGTTCTCGAGAAGCGGCTCAAGTTCATGATTCAGTCGATCACGGAGATGATGTATGACTACACATGCACTGGCATCTTTGAGCGCCACAAGCTCATGTTCTCGTTCCAGATGACCTGCATGATCATGGCGTCAGCAAATGAGTTGAATCGTGTGGAGCTCGACTTCTTCCTCAAGGGCGACACATCCCTTGAAGGCGCGTCGCAAAAGATGCCAGATAACATCGCCACGTGGATATCAGGTGCTGGGTGGAAAGATCTGCTCTGCCTGAGCAAGCTGAATGAGAGCTTCAGTACCCTGCTCAACGACGTGCTTCAGAAATCGGGTGACTGGAAAAAGTGGTACGACCTGGAGGCCCCCGAAATGGCCCCGCTGCCGTGTGGGTACTCGGACAAGCTCACGAGTTTACAGAAGCTGCTCGTGTTCCGTTGTTTCCGTCAAGATCGTGTGTACAATGCCATGAAGCTGTTCGTGATTAGCGTCATGGGCGAGAAGTATGTGCAGCCTCCAGTTCTGGACTACGCCCGAATCTACGCCCAAAGTGCGCCGACTGCTCCGATTGTATGCATTCTCAGTCCCGGTGCTGACCCGCAATCCGACATCCAGACTCTCGGTGAAGAACTCGGCTTCACGGGCCACAAATTCCGTTTCCTCGCCTTGGGTCAAGGCCAAGGTCCGCTCGCTGAGCAAATGCTTGAGGCTGGCTACACTCGTGGTCACTGGGTGTTGCTGCAGAACTGCCACTTGCTCGCGAGTTGGCTGAAAACGTTGGAGAAGATGTTGCTTGCCATGCACAAACCACATAAGGACTTCCGCCTGTGGTTGACGACCGAGCCAACGGATCGGTTCCCGTTGGGCATTCTGCAACGATCATTGAAGGTGGTGACAGAGCCACCGGATGGTCTCAAACAGAACATGCGTAGTCTGTACTCGAAGCTCGACCAGTCGATGCTGGACGAGTGTCCGAACCAGGCGTTCCGCTCGCTCGTCTACGTGCTCTGCTTCCTCCATGCCGTCGTTCTTGAGAGGCGCAAGTACGGCAAGATCGGTTGGAATGTGAGCTACGATTTCAACGAGTCCGACTTCAACATCTCACGGAAGTTGCTCAGTTTGTATCTTTACAAGGCGTACGTAGACGGCGACGAGCAGCTGCCATGGGGCTCACTCAAGTACCTGATTGGAGATGCTATGTATGGCGGTCGCGTGAGTGACGACTACGACCGACGTATTCTCACGACCTACTTGTCCGAGTACATGGGCGACTTCTTGTTCGACGACTGCCAACCTTTCTTCTTCAGCCGTTCTGGGTTTGAGTACTGTCTACCGCCACAGCCTGGTGACTTGGAAGTGTACACAGAGCTCGTGGAGACGCTCCCACTCACCAACAGCCCGGCGGTGTTTGGACTCCACCCGAATGCAGAGATCGGGTACTATACGAACATGTCCAAGTCTGTCTGGAGAGATCTGATCAGTCTGCAGCCACGGTCGGCACAGTCGGGTTCAGGTGTTTCTCGTGAGGACTACATCGCGAATGTTGCCAGCGATATCCAGAGCAAAGTGCCAGACCAAGTGGACGTGGATCTGATCCGTAAGCGGTTAGGAGGTACCCCCACGCCTACGCAGGTCGTGCTTTTGCAAGAGCTTGACCGCTGGAACGTGCTTACAGCGCGGATGGCATCGTCATTAAGTGACCTTCAAAAGGCATTGATTGGTGAGATCGGTATGAGCGACGAGCTGGACGCAGTGGCGAGTGCGCTGTACGATGGCTTCCTCCCCAATATGTGGCGTTCGTTGTGCCCCAAGACCGAGAAGCCACTGGGCAGTTGGATGGAACATTTTATGCAGCGCTACAAGCAGTACATGGACTGGATCGCCCATGGCGACCCGAAGGTCATGTGGCTCTCGGGGCTGGGCATTCCCGAGAGCTACCTCACGGCACTCGTCCAGGCAACCTGTCGTGCCAAGAACTGGCCGCTTGACAAGTCGACGCTGTACACCACCGTCACAGGGTTTGCGAACGCGTCACAGATCCCCGACCGACTCGAAATGGGCTGCTACGTGAGCGGTCTCTACCTCGAGGGAGCGTCGTGGGATATGGCCCGCGGCTGCCTCGCACCACAGCACCCGAAGAAGCTCGTGGAGGAGCTGCCCATCCTGCAGGTCATCCCGATTGAGGCGAACCGGCTCAAGCTGCAAAACACATTCCGTACGCCCGTGTACGTGACGCAGTCGCGTCGCAACGCCATGGGCGTGGGCCTGGTCTTCGAGGCCGATCTTTTCTCGCAAGAGCACGCAAGCCACTGGGTGCTGCAGGGGGTTGCACTCTGTCTCAATACCGATTCGTAATAGATCTCACGGCGAGACGCGGTGTCAAGCAAAGAGGGATCATGTGCGTAGAAGGTGATTGTGTTTCATTTTCAAATATACTCGAGACGTTCGCGCCTCACGTGAGCTCCTCGTCGCGACGCGGAGAGCGCCGCGATCGATCGTTTCTTGCGTAGTTTCTATTCGTGCAGGTACGTCGGGACGATGAGAATGTGCCATTGGTGGAGCCAGCAGCACGCCCTATAGATTTCCCAATCACCCACAACGCATCAGCCACTCTATCCCCAGACGCGTCCCCCACACAAACGCCACGTTCGTACCAGAACAGCCATAAGCAAATGCCGGCCATGAGCGCGAGCATCGTGAAGACCCTACAGAGAGAGCGTGTAAGTTAGACTCGTACTTGCTCACCGGCGAGTGCGCAATCGTACATGGCGTTGTCGCGGGTCATCTTGCCGGTCACGCCCATGCCGACGCCGGCGCCCATGGCCAGCAGCGTGAGCACGATGTACGTGATGGTACCGGAGACGAGCGGCGCGGGGAGCTCCATGGTGGCTGGCAGGTGGGGAGATGTGTGTGTGAGAGAGAGAGAGAGAGAGAGATCCGTCCGCCGCTTCGTGGGGAGCTCTGATGTTTTGGGAGAGGATGGAGTGCTGCAGGCAGTTTGTTTGGGGCTTTTCTCTTCCCCCTTGATGGTTATTATTGGCGATAAAAAACTGCACCACAAAAGTGAAAAATAAATAAAACAGAAACGAGGTTTTTTTGGCAGTGGCGAGGTTATGCAATATATACTGAAATGTTTCCATTCGTATTTTAGAGAAGAATAACAGTAGTATGCCGAGAAAGCATTGAAGTTGTCAATCCGAACCTGGGTGTGTGTGTGGGAACTTGTTGCGCGGCTGCGACTCGGGTGCGCGGGATGATGTGTCTAGACTGCTGTAGCGATCGTGTGGTCATCTGTGGGTGTTAGATTTAGTGTTTGCCACACGAAGACATTGTTGTCCGATCTATCACTTGACTGCAACTAGCGACGTCGGGATTACGTTCATGGAAACGAAAGCGGAACTGGATACAGCAGCTGAATCGTTCGAGAGTGTGCAGGGCCTTGACGAGGCAAGCTGTCCTCGTCACTGTGATCGGGCTCGATCCGAGTTGATATGCGACACGGCGTGTGTGAACTGATGGGAGGATCTTCACGTGATTGCAAACGAGGTAGCCCACTACACGAGAAGTTGGCCCGCGATCCTTGTGCACGATAGGTATTGTCCATAGAGGCATGTACACCCATTACCTTCAGCCTTGCGTTGCTCTCCGGATCGAGTACTGTATCGGTGCTGCGAACATGGGCTGGCATGCGCGAAACTGAAGAATTCTAATAGAACCCAACTCGCAAGTCGCATCTCATTTGCTGTAGAAGGTGCACGATACTACACGCGTCCTCTTCAACAACTGCCGTACATGGCTACTGGCGTTTGCTTCACATGCAATGTTCTCGAACATCTCGCGTGAGAAAGGAATACGCCGCCTGGTGCCGAGTGCCATCAGCCGAGTGAAGAGATCCACCGGACAAGCATTACCGTACATCTCACTTGGCGTGGTGGCGCTCTGAGGTCGCGCCAACCCGTGATGTGTCGGCATGCACTCATTCGCTGGGTCCTGTAGATGAGACAGAAAGGTCCTGGAATGGCTGCTTCGAGTTGATGACATCATGCGTGTCATTATCAAGGTGCCCTGTCTCTCAATTTCGTGCCTCTATATAGGCATACACTCTCCAAATCGCTAACTCTAGCGTTGGACCGAGCGATTAGGCAAGCAGCCATCGCTCGACAGCGCATTCATCGTGGGCCGCGATCCTGCTCCTGTTTCTACACGCCGGCACACACCCTATCGTGACCTCCAAGTCCACCACACCAACCGATGCAGCACCCCATCCCAGCTGAGAACACCTGATGATTACTCAGGGACGCCACCCGGTCGTGGACCGAAACCCCACGTCACCTTGCACTTGGGGGACACCACGCTGCCCAACGGGAGCAGCCACGCTGGCTGCGCACCCGCCTGACGAAGTGAATAAGCACGTGTGGGTGGCTCGCTCGCCTTCCATACTCCAGCGAACTTGCCGCCGTGGCCCGAGATTCGCTGGCGTTGCAATACACAAGCCGGAACCAGACACACAGCCGTTTGTATCGGAGAGCTCTTCGTGTTTTTGTGCGGAGTGTTGACTGTCTATTGACCTTTCATATTTGATACTCTGGCCCATGACGTCAACACCTGCTAGCCTTGTTGTTGTGACGTCGTAATTTCTTCCATCGAGTTCTAGAGGGCTCGCTTCTAGACGAAGGGATCTTTCCGACTAAGTGCGATTCGTACCAGAGTGAAGGTCCTCTTCGAGTGGGGACCCGTTCCCTTCTGGCAGTGACATGTGAAGGGGTGGGAGCGAGCGAGCGGCCACCACAGGCGGTTCACCGTCGGAGGCTTATTTCCGCTTTTGCAGCCCAGCGCTCAAGACCAGATCCTCTTCCCAGTCTCCACCATGTCGACCGCCACGTTCACCGACAAGCCGTTCACGGTCAACAGCAAGCACGTCAAGTACTCGGATGACGAGATCGTCACCGACTACACGTACCACACGACCCGCGTGGAGGGCACGACGGTCACGCCGCTTGAGGAGAAGTTCGTGATCAAGACCCAGCGCAAGGTGCCCAAGGTCGGTGTTATGATCATCGGTCTCGGCGGCAACAACGGCTCGACGCTTGTCGCCAGTGTGCTCGCCAACAAGAAGAACATCACGTGGACCACGAAGGAGGGCCAGCACTCGCCCGACTACTTTGGCTCGGTCACGCAGGCGTCGACCGTGCGTCTCGGCACCAACGCGCAGGGTGAGGGCGTGTACATCCCGTTCAACAAGATTCTCCCGATGGTCCACCCGAACGACCTCGTCATTGGTGGTTGGGACATCTCGGGCGCCAACCTTGCGGATGCCATGGAGCGCGCTGCCGTGCTCGACTACGACCTGCAGCGCCAGCTGAAGCCGCTCCTCAAGGACATCAAGCCGCTCCCGTCGATCTACTACCCGGACTTTATCGCCGCCAACCAGGCTGACCGTGCGGACAACCTCCTCAAGGGCAGCAAGGCGGAGAACGTCGAGCAGATCCGTCAGCAGATCCGTGACTTCAAGACCAGCAACGGCGTTGACAAGGTCATCGTGCTTTGGTCGGCCAACACGGAGCGTTACTCGGACATCATCGAGGGTATCAACGACACCTCGGCGAACCTTCTCGAGTCGATCAAGGCCGGTGAGGATGAGATCTCGCCGTCGACGATCTTCGCGGTTGCCTCGATCCTTGAGGGCTGCTCGTACATCAACGGCAGCCCACAGAACACCTTCGTGCCGGGTGTCCTTGACCTCGCTGAGGAGAAGGGTGTCTTTGTCGGTGGCGATGACTTCAAGTCGGGCCAGACCAAGATGAAGTCGGTCCTTGTGGACTTCCTCGTCTCGGCTGGTATCAAGCCGGTGTCGATTGTGAGCTACAACCACTTGGGCAACAACGACGGCAAGAACCTGTCGGCCCCGCAGCAGTTCCGCTCGAAGGAGATCTCCAAGTCGAACGTCGTCGACGACATGGTTGACTCGAACAAGCTCCTGTACAAGGAGGGTGAGCACCCGGACCACGTTGTCGTGATCAAGTACGTGCCGTTCGTCGGCGACAGCAAGCGTGCGCTTGACGAGTACACCTCGAAGATCTTCATGAACGGCACCAACACGATTTCGATGCACAACACGTGCGAGGACTCGCTCCTTGCCACGCCGCTCATCCTGGATCTTGTCATCATCTGCGAAATCGCCGAGCGTATCCAGATCAAGAAGGAGGGCAACGCCAACTTTGAGCGCCTGCACTCGGTGCTGTCGCTGCTGAGCTACATGCTCAAGGCGCCGCTCGTGCCGCGTGGCACGCCGGTCGTGAACGCGCTCTTCGCACAGCGCGAGAGTGTGATCAACCTCTTCCGTGCCTGCATTGGTCTTCCGGCCGAGAACCACATGGTGCTCGAGAACAAGTTGGCCAGCGAGATCAACAAGCGCCAGTAAACGACTTGCACACCCCTCAGGTAGATTGTACGCGGCAGCGATGCGCATGACGAGGAGGAGAGTGCACCAGGCGAGTTCGTTTAGCTTGTCCTAGGCACACCCCCTCCCACTCACGAGCTCCTGTAGCTGGTTAACTTTCATTTACATATACCAAGCCTTTTGCGTTCATACCGTTGGAAGCGCTCCACTCCGGTGTGGTCGATGTGCACGTTGTGGCGAGGGTTGCCAAGACGACTGCTCGAGTGAACGCCACTCACTCGATCCACTCAACCGAGTGGATCGGCGGTCGCCGGTGGCCGCACGTTCAACAGTGCACCAGCTGAAGTGGGATGGGTTCACAAATCTCGACGTGAGGAGTCCAGTTCTTAACGAATATAGACAATGAAATGTTAGGAACTGTATTCTAACTCATTACGGTTGGAATGAGTTTCTTCCAGTTTTTTCCGGCTTTGTTCGACTTTCCATCGCCGAAGCCACGTGTCTCGGACGTATGCACGATGATTGGTCAGAAATAGTTCTAACCAATCAGATATCTCTATTATTTATTTTGATCAATCAGCGCAGCGTCTGTGACGGTAGAAGCGAAGGGGAGCTCGACAAGGCAACAGGCACTTCCACAAGAGCCGAGCTCAAGACGGCATTGACCACCTTCCCTCCAGTTCCCCTTCCTCATCTTCTCCTCTAACAATCATGGTGCGTGCAACATGACCTTGATGTGGAGGTTGTCTGTATTCAAAACCATGCCGCTGACTGGTTACATGCTCTGCGTGTGTGTGCTGTGCAGCCGGCCCCCGCGAAGATGCGTCTGCGCTCGGAGAAGCACTTGGCCAACATCACCAAGCGCGGCCTCGTCTCGCAGCCCAAGGAGGTGCGGTTGGTCGTTTGCGTCGTAACTCTACCGCTATTGTGCTTACCGTCGACTGTGCGATTTTCCCAGAAGGAGACGACTGGCTCGTCCATCGGTCCGTGGCTGCTCGGTTTCTTTGTGTTTGTGTTGGTCGGCTCGTCGGTCATCCAGATCCTGCGCACGGCCCAGTTGGGCCTGTAAGCAAATGCAAGAACCACGTATTGAGACGGCATCAGTCTCTTGCAGAACGTCCGCAGCTCGCTCGTCATTAGGACTAAAGTAGTCAGTCGTAATCTATTCACAAACACGAAATCTCTTCGTTTCGAACGCTCATCACCAATATGCTGAGATCATGCGATCGCCTTCCTGAACACGATTCATTCCATTCGTGGTTATTATATTCATGCATCGTCTCCCACCTCTACAACGGTCTAGAGCTCCTGGTGGAGATGCTCGGTCTCCTTGATCTTCTTGATGTAGTCGTCCTTCTCGACACAACCCACGCAGTCCACGTTGCGGTCACTCAGGATCTTCTTGAGCTGCTTGACGCGAAGCTTGGTGTAGTCGGTCGTCGCGTCCGTCTTCACAGCTGTACAAAGGGAGAACCGACTCAGTCCACCTCCAGAACAAACCCACCCCAAGGGCATCAACGTACGGTAGCGCATGCTGCAGAAGTCCGGGTTCTTCTTCTCCAACTGCTTGCAGATCTTGAGGCTGTCCTTGCCAAAGTTGACCTGACGCGCAACGTCCTTCTTGAGCGGCAGCAGCGAGTAGCACTACAATATGGGACAAACATCAATCGGATGGGATACTGCCAGCTCGCCACTAGCTCACGTACGAGCTTGTTATCCTTGGCGCTCAGCTTCTTCGAGCAGTGCTTGTCGACCGCTGACTCGGCGATCGCGAGCGTCTTCTTGCCCTTCTCCTCGGTGAGCTTGGCGTACGTGGCCTTGACATCATCGACGACCTTGACGCAAACTACAGACAATTTCTCAGTCCCTGACGACGCCCACACCGACTAAATTGCGAGCACAGCTGCGCACGTACCTTCGCATTCACCTTCGGCTCTGACCGTCGACGAGGTGCCGACGACAAGCGCCACGAGGGCGAGCAAGAGCAGGCGTTTTCCCATGAACATGTTGACCAAGATCCGATATTCGAGAATAGCATCCGGCGCACAAGCTGACGTTCCAGCCGGAGCCACATCATGCAATAACAGAGGGGGAAATCAAGTGCGCTGTAATCCAAACAGGAAAGTTATACAAAATTATATAAGCGCGCTTAAAACGTGAGGTGTGGTACATCAATTATGGAACGTAATTCAAGGCAGCAGTAAATTTGAAAAGTCACCATTCGGTGGTAGATAATTAGAAAGGACAGGTTTCCGACCCGGAAGCGACACAATCCAAGCTTGCCACGTGGATACTCTCCAAGCTCTTTCTATGCGATACTACAGGTTCCACGGTACGATGAGTTGCAGCCACTTCAACCGTAACGGGACTGGAGATCGTGGAAAAAGCCCGACGTCATTTGCTTGAGCTACAGACAAACACAGCGTGAGTATTCAGTAGGGGTCTACATACTCGTAAGTTTCAACACTCACCTTGTCAGCCTTATCGGCCACCTTGGACTTGAGCTGCTGCATCTGATACGCGGCGTCATCCACGAGTTCTACAGAAAGCAGGTCAGTCTATACTGTGGGCGATAGGTTTGGGGACCTTGCACCACTTACGATCGCCAGACGAAGCTCGTCCTCGCGTGTTGCCGTAGTACGCATCACTCGAGATGGAGCGTGCGCCCTGAAGCTGGTTCAGGCGGCTGCGATCTACCTCCTGGCTCTCACTGCCGAAAAAGTTGTCGGATGAGATAGACTTTGAGTTCTTGTACTTGTCCAGAGTCGCGGAGCTACTAGCAGCTGGTGTCGTGCTCACTGCAGCCGGCTTGGGGGCACTGTACGAGTATGACTGAGACGCCGACGAAAAATTATCCCTGTAGAACGCACACACGTTTACACCTGCCGATGTAATAGGACCAACGACAGACACCTGCTCCCCACGTACTCGTCAGCTTCCTGCAAAGCACGAGCGAGTGCCTCATCGTCTTCGATCTGCTTTTTCTCTGCCGCGACCTCAGCCACCACCGACGCCGGCGCCTTGGGGTTCTACACGCCAATTGCGAAGAATTCAGACAACTTGTCCTCAACAAGACATGAGTAGATCAAGATTAAGCGGCACCTCGAATGGAATGTCGTCGAAGTCGAAGTCGGCACCAATCGAGAGCTTTGTTACTCGACTTGTAGAGAGTGCCGAGGTTTTCTAATCAACCACAAGAATATTGTAAGAACAGCGAACGTAGTCGAGCGCGATTCACTTCGCTACACACCTTCACACGAGACTGTAACTTTGCTGACGCCGTCGCAGACTGTTGCGCCTGTGCGCCAAGCAACACGACCGGACGACTCACTTCGAGCGTCCCCTGTGCGGGCGCTGGTGGCGCCGAGACGGACGTGGTAGCCACAGACGGCGCGGTCGCCACCTCACGCTGGAGGTGGCCGCATGACGTGGTGCGACTGTCACTGCTCTCCACCGACACGTTCTTCACGAGCTCCTCCAGTCCATCCACGGACTCGTCTTTCGTCTCCTACAAAGTTCATACCCAAAGAATAAGGATCCATCGAGGAGATCTCGCATACTTGGATACCCCACCTCTGCTGTCTCGGATCCGTGCACCTGGACCGTGCTGGCCTTGGCCTTCTTCGCGAGCGCCGTCTTGTACAGTTGCGCACCTTTTGTGTTGTACTTGGCCTCAATCTATACGTCACTACATCCATTCAGCCGTGTTCTCGTCGCCTCTACTCATCCGCCCAAAGCCAAACCCACGCTCGTGATCTCATGGACGCCGTATTGCTTGAACACCTTGCGCGCCTCGGCATTGCCGCCCTCGTACATGACCCTGAGCTGCTCCTCGGTCCACTCGTCCATGTCGATCGAGCGCACAAACGACAAGTGCACGCCCAAACGGCGGTGGTACCCAGAGCAGTCGAGGCAAATGAACACGCCGTAGCTCACGGTGGCCCACATCGGATTGCGCTTGTTGCAGTCAAAGCACATCTTGTTCGCGGTCTGCATGCGCAGCTTGTGGAACCACGCATCGCGAACTTCGGTGGGCACGTACTGCGGCTTGGACGCGCTCATCGTCTTCGAGGGGAGTGGTCTGGATGGGATATGGTCGTCGGAGCTTTGGCGTCGGTCGCTGTCTCTCCGATAACCGCCACCACGTGTCGAAAAAAATTAATTTGACGTTGTCTGATGTCGATAATACGAGGATTCTCGACACTGCTTCAACTTGTATCAAGTGCAAGTAATTTTTAGCTCCATTTCTTCTTCTGTCGCCGATGCGACGCGTTACAAAGTAATACCGTCGATCGATGCCCCACGAAAGATAGATAGCCATGTATCCAAGCCCTCGCCAGATCGTGTATCCGCCACTGAGCGAGACGGTGGCCGCGTCGCCCAAGAAGAAGCCGCGGCCGAATGTGCTTCGTCAGCTGTACGCGCTGCCGGCGATCCACCGCTTCGAACCCGTACGGACTAGTCAGGCATTATCTCCACGAGCCGTTCTGTCACGGGAGGAGATCACGACATCGCCTCCGAACTCGCCGCAGAGGCCTCGTGGTGGTCAAGAGGACAAACTGTCGCCGAGGCTGCGGCCACAGCCTCCACCACCGACCGCCACCACGGCTGCCGCTGCAACGGCGTCACGAACCGACCAAGATCTGTTCCGATACAGTCAAGGCGTCAAACAACGCATGTTGATCCGCCCGCTGTTCGAGCAGCGGCGAGAGGAAGAGGCCGACATCGCGCGTCGCATCCTCGTCTCGAGAGAAACGGAGGCCGGCCACAGTCGTCAAGGCAGTCGTGGGGGCTGCGACCGAGACGACGAGGTCGATCGAGAGCACGAGGAGCGCGAACAACTGTCGCGCTCACCGCTGTCCGCTGTGGGAGGGTTTTCTGGACCTCGACGCGCCACGACGCCAATCACAGCCACTGAGATCGCGGAGCTGCGATCGAGTTCGTCGAGTTTTCCTGCCCCACCACGAACAAGCGAGACGCCACGTGCCAAGCGGGTTCGGAAAAATCAGAGCGAATCCCGAGAAACTACCACCGATCCGGCCAGCGACGCTGTGCAATCTTTTGGTGACACACACCAGGCGGAGGAAAAGGACGAGGTCGCCCTCACTAGTGTACGGTTTCGTACACCGACACCTCCATCGTCTGCCGGGCCAAACCGCTCGCACTTTGCGCAGACACCGACGAATGAATCAAGTCCCGCAGCGAATGTCGTGGTAGATCCCACTGCAGCTGCAGACGACCTCACCGCTTTGTCGTACGAGCCAGCAGCTTTGCGTGAGCACGACGCCTTATCTCCACCAGCCAACACTAAAGGCAGCCTCGTCTCGAACCTGTCCGAGTCGACGCTCCACACTCCGTTTCTGCAGAAAAGAGGCTCGAAGATGATCTGGCTCACCCGCAAGCCATCAATCATGGATGCTCCCGAGACGAAATCAACCGAAAAGCCTGCACGTAGTCAAACGACCTTGTCGGCTACTATCTGTTATAAGCTGTTGTGGAAAGATGCCAGAGCATTCACAAGACAGAATGGCGACGTGGACAATGTTGAGCTGCGTGTGCTGTTGGGATCGAATGGTAGAGCCCATATCTCCATCCAGGCTATTACCTCTCCACCAACAGATGAGCAGAAGCTTGCGATCTCCGACTCGGATTTGGTACTGTCAGCAAAGACGCGCCCCGACTTGGCAGTGATGACCCCTAAATGGGCCCGGTGGCTGCTCACGCGGCTCGAACGAGATGCACACGGCGTGTGGTTTCTGCGGATCCAAGATATTTTCGCGATGGGCGAGGCTTGTGTGTTCATGGGCGATGTCACCTTCAAGGCGATTGGATCTTCTACCTGTGCTGAGTCCTTAGAAGGCGACCATACTCTCAGCGTGTCGATCTATCTATTGGGAGCAGAGGGAACAGACTCGGAAGTGCTTCTTGTTCACGCTCGCGCTCCCGCTGCTGTGGTGCCTTCTCTCACCGAAGTCGTTCTCAAGCGGCATGAACTTATGGAGATTGCTGCTTCCCAAGGGCTGCTGACTCCTCCAGCCATAGGCGAGGAGGATGCCCAACTGGAATCGACCGTCTCCGTCGACGATCAAATGCGTGCACTGCTTCGCGACCCCGATTTTCTGCAGCGAGCAGTTGCAGAGAGCAAAATCGTGCGGCTCGCTCTCCGCAGTGGTCTTCACATCGCGGAAGCCACTGACTCGGCTTCTGATCTCCCATTTCGAACGGGAAGCCGAGCAGCAACCTCAGGCGCGTCTGCTGATGACGGTAGCTTCCACTTGATGACGAGTGAGCCAAGCAAAGACTCTCGACGCAGCCACACGATCACCGAGTACGAGGTCCAGGGGCTCACATACGCGACGCCAGAGGTCGAGATGCTTCTCAGGTCGAACGAACAGCTCGCCGAGGTTGCATTCTTGTCCCAAGCGTACTGGGAGGATGCAGCCGAATCTGCACTGCGCTGGCTGCAGCGCAAGCAGGCAGTCGACTTGTATGTCGCAAGTTACGTCCATGAAGACGGAAGCGACCCCACCGAAATGAGCAATGCCGTGCGCAGACGTATTGAGGCTGCAAAGCTGGCCAAGCTTGAGGATATCGCTGTGCGGTCTATTGTAGAGGACATGATCGCAGACTTTATCGCGCTGGAGTGCCGCTTCGAGCTCCATCACGCCAAGTACTCAGGCGGGTACGACGATTTTTACGCGAGCAAGTTGCAGTCAGCGTACCGAATGAGCTACCAGCGGAGAGACTACATCACGAAGCGCAACACGCGACAACGAGCGGTTCGACTGATTCAGGCTTTGCAGCGTGGAATCATTGCTCGACGAAGATACTGTGAAATGCGAGTCGAGCGAGAAAAGTATCTCTTTTACGGCTTCCGCTCGAGCCTACACCACTCCACGGCCAGTGTCGAAGACCCACACCACCGTGCAATGGACATTTCTCATGAGACCGAGCGTCGCCGCCAGACTTTCCTTATGCAGGTCCTCCATGGATATGTCGCTCAACATGGCATTCCGACTCCATTCCGTATTTCCCCGGAGCTTGTACAGAGTATCGTCAACGAGTACAGCGTTGTGGTTGGCTGCTCACCTACGCTGGGTGATGCAGTAGCTGCTATCTTAATCACTAGTCGCCACTCACAGCCACTCCCGAAGAAAGCAGAGGCCAAGGCACCACCCCCACGGTTGTTTGGAAGTGGTGAGATCCACGCAGCGCTGGTGACAGCACTACGCATGCAGTATGATGATACGTACGGCTTGTCGTCTCGCATCCGTCGACTCGCTGCGAGTGAGAAATCACCCACTAAGGCGCAGATGCTCGTGAGCTCGAAGCGTCTCAGTAGTGTGCAATCCTCGGTGGATGAGAACATACCGCCGCGGTGGCTGCTCAAAGTGAGCCCACCGTTCCAGCGTGCGAACCGTAATCGACTCGCATCGTTGCGTCTCACGCGTAAGGCGGTCGGTCAGCGTGCAGCCCACCTCGTGGCTCTGGACTACCGCAATTTGTTGCGTCACAGTTTCCAGAGTGTCGACAAGTGCCGCGCCATTTGGGAAGACTCGATTCGCTCCCGCAAGCAACAGACACTGCTCTATGACGGGTTCTCTGTGGACGATCTTGTTCAGTACGCACTCGACAAGCTCACGATTGCCGTGAAGGACTGGGGATTGGATCCCGAGCCACTGTTTGAGGGCCTTAACTTGTGCCTTCTCCATCGGCTCGGGAAGGAGGCTATTGCACTGACCGAACAGGCCTTCGACCGCTTTGCACGCGGCGTGAACGAACTGCACGGCAAGCGGAACGTGTATCCTTTGCGAGACGAGATCGCGCAAGAGTTGGAGGAGTTTGAGGCGCTGCTCGCACTGCGCTGCCTCAATATTGCCAACGACGGCGTTGCCACGGTCCCGCCAAGTGAGCTACTGCACGTGCTGCTCGTGGGGAAAGTTGACGTAGAGTACCTCCGGCATGGACTGCCGTCTGTACTTCCGATCGCGAGCATCAAGGAGAAGGCACAGCTCGCGCAGAAAATGATCCGAAGCTACGCAAGTGCGTCCTATGGAGAGGCGTTCAACGCAATTTGCTGGAGCTGTCTCGATACCGCTGAGAATGTGACGGTCGAGGCCGCCCAGTTCCTTGAGCGGATCACGCGACGAGAGACGCAGGACGAGGAGCACAATCACCGCGAGCCACAAAACTCACCAGCAGGAGCATCAGACCTGAGCTCACCACAGCCGACGACGTCAATTACCGCGAGGGCGCTGTACTTGCTCACTGGCTTGCACGCACTTCGGTTCTTGCAGTTCCTCGCAAAGGTCGCCCACTTCAATAAGCCACTGCAGCACCGCGTGCTGGACCACTTAGCTGCCCATGCCCAGGACCTGGAGCTCTACCGCTTTGCGAGCGTCGTGTGTTCGATCGACAGCTTTGAGGTCGTCACGCGGCTGTTTGACGAGAGCTTCAACGCCGCGGCCGTCCACGCAGCGACACGGTTTTGGGTGCAGTATGGCGCGCTGTATGGTGAAGAGCGAGCCGAGACAGCACGCGCGTCACTCGCGCCAGCTGAGACAGAGATTACAAAAGACGAACCGGAGCTCGCAGCTCAGCCCGAGCCGATCCCGGCATGAACTGCAAAACGGGTGATAGGAAGAGGCAGTGTATATATTTCGCAACATTGGCCGCTCTCTCATCTCCGTCAGTCTGGGAAACGTCCCTAACAAACCCCGTCAGATGTCTCTCTCTCTCTCACTCATCTCTCCCTCTCCACATCAATGTGCACGCACCATTTGTCAAGTGAACTGCTCGGCGTCGTTCCCTCTTCCCATATACCGTCGTGGGTTTACTGCTGCTCTGGCGCGAGGTAGCCACGGGACTTCTTGAACGCCTCGGGCACGACGGGGCCGTCGTACTGGTCGGTCGGGAGGCCCATGGATCGTCGCAGCGGCACGACCGTGAGCGGGAGCATGACGGCGACGGCGCCGATGGTCGTGGAGAGCACGACCATCGGC
>JAADVY010000046.1:0-36630 GCA_023336035.1 Pythium plurisporium
AGGTCCACACGTGGACGTTCCGTGACGAGGCCTACCGTCTCGCGCTTGACTACAAGAACGACCCCGTGGCCGAGTACAACCAGTTCTTTGACCTCGGCCTCGACGGGCTCTTCTCGGACAACTGCAAGACCGCCGTGCCCGACCGTAACAAGTGGCTCGCCGCGCACCCGTAAGAGAACCACAGAGAGTTGATTGATGGTGTCCATATCCAACGCGTCCCAGAAATAACCGAATCACCCACGAGTGCTTCAACATGTTGTCTTTTCTCACCAATCAACCTTCGCTTCATTGCTATAATCTTCCAATCAAAGCTTCTAATCACGACCATTGGCCAAATTCCCGCCGTGCATATCCAATCTTTTTTGGTTGTTCTTCCTCTCCCCCCTCCTCAAAGCAAGATCTTCAACCCAGAGAGGGCACCATGGCGGAGGGTGTGTGGCGCTCGCCGGCGTTCCTCGGGGTCTTCGGCGATCCGTTTCTGCGCAACACGCCGTACGAATTCGGCGGCAACCCGCAGGCACTCGTGGCCACGCTGGACGCGCTCGCAGTCGCGCTGTCGCCGTCGTCGTCCGACGGACTCACGTTCGCGTGGACGCCGCCGCAAGAAGCGTTTGTCCGCGAGACGCTGCTCGCGCAGCTGCAGATCTGCCGCGCGTGGACCGAGAAGGGACTCAAAGTTGCAGATGCCAAGCAATTCCAGGCGTTTTTGAAAGAGTGGAAGACGTTTTTGCGGTCGCTCGTGGACCATCAACCCACGCTCGTGCCCGGCGGGTATGTGGGCAACGTGACGAGCCATACGATGATCTACATTGTCGAGAAGACCGACGCGGACCACTTTAGCTTCACGGTGTGTAACAAGGGCCCCGGTGCGGAGATGTACCACGCGACGACGGTCGAAGGGACGGCTACCGCCGGTGGGGCCGCGATCGCGGCGGATTGTGATAAGATCCGTGTGCAACCCTATGTACAGGTCTCGCGGATTCCGTCGGAGCGCTTTTTTGACATGGCGTTCTGGTCGCTCCTGTTCTCGCTCTGGATGCGCAAGCCGCCGTCCGAGTACCACCGCGTCGAGACGATTTACGACGTGCTGCTCCCGTGGCTCGCCGGCGACAAGCTCTTGCCGCTCGCGGTCGAGGACACCGAGGCTTTGTGGACGGCTCCCCGTGATGGCGAGATCTTCCGCAAGGGCCGCACACCGCAACGGTCCAATTTGGGCTTTTGCAAGAGTGTGCTTGAGGCGATTCGGTACATGTGTCGAGTGAAGGGCGGCTTCTCGCCGAGCGAAGTCAAGTACTCGCTGCTGTTCCAACTGCGGTATCGTCTCTTCGAGAAACTCGTACACGATCTAGAAGTGGCTCGTGACCCGACCAAGGGCATCCCCGTGGACGCACTGGAGAAGGCGCTTCGTGCACTCGGATCGATCACGCTGCGCGATTCGCTGCAAGGGACCCATACACTCGCGTCGATCGCACCGAATGCTGTCGTGGGTGTGTATTTTGCCAAAGCTGGCAGTGCTACGTGCAAGCAACATACGAAGCTGTTGGTCGCGTTGACCGAGAAGCTTCGACTGGAACAGAAAAACTTCGTGGTGATCGTCATGTCGGTGGACCAAGAGCAAGAAGACTATGCCAAGCTGACAGCAGACTTGCCCGACCAAAGCTGGCTGATTGTACCGTTTGAAGAGATGGAAGCAAGAAAAGCGCTGGTTGAAGCGTTTGCATTGCGGAGCATTCCGACGCTCATCATCCGCGATGCCCAGGGTTCAATCTTGACACCGAAAGGACGTGAGCTGGTCGAGCATGATCCTAACGGCGACCATTTCCCTTGGAATGGAGAAGGTTATCAGCTCCCCATTCAAGCTCTTTCCTACTCAGAGCGTGTGTGCGTTGAAATGGCGATCAAGCAGATTGGTATGAAGACACTGCGTCACCACAAGTTAGGCAACCTGAACACACCGGAACTCCTCCAGGTGAATCGCCAGATCGCCCGTGTTGACACGCTTCTCGATGAGTTGGAATTGGCTGCAAAAGCATTCTCGAGCACAGAGGAAAACGTGAAGAACGCGAGCTCGTTCGAGGAACTGCTCCAATTCCATCCCCACTCGAATATGGATCTCTTGCAAGCCGACGGGAGAGAGGATCACTACGCTGGTAATGCTGCTGACCCGAATGTACCCGTACTAGGCAGCTTCTTGGATGTACCGGAGCGAGTTACATCAATCCCTCTTGCTGTTGCCGCGTTCACAAGATGTAGAAATCTCTGTGAGTCCCTGCTTCGTCGCGCCGCTGACGGCTCATCATCCTCGCGAGTATCGCTGCATCATGAAGTTATTCAGCTTATCACGACCGTGTTCGTCGAAGTGCTTCCAGTTCCGCTGTCAACAAAGGAAACCTGTATGTGGCGCCAACCTGTAACCAAAGAGATGCAGCTCAAATGCCTCAACTTCGTTTTTACGGGATTGATGGTGCTTGGAAGTGTGTGGCAATCTGTGGAGCAACCAACACGTCAGTTTGACTCCGAGCGATCGCTCGCAGCTCTCTGTGGATTGGCGATCTATGATGCCCTGTTGCGAACGCCCGCGTCTGATGAGCCATTGGAAATCTCCCTGATGATGGAACGTGACGGCGGTTATGTGCTCGCGCACCGCTTTTGCAAGGCGAACTTCTCGTTGCGTAAAGCGACGTCGGCGATGGAATTTGCTCGTCCGAGTTTCTGTATCACGCGGGGGCAGGTCCTCGATTACTTTGACAATCAAGACCGGTTGTCAAAATTCCAGCTCTTTGATTATCACATGCCGGAGGAGAAGATCGAGCTTAAAAAATATTCAACGACTCTGATCTTTTTCCGGCGCCTGATGGAGACTTACAACTACCAGCTTATCGACGTGAATGACCCCAACCCTCCCACCGAAATGGAGGCTCTCATGGAGTGGTTCTGCAGCGAAGACTCTGATATGGCTAAAGACCATCCTGAAGTAGGTCTGACGCGGGACTTGGTGATGATCGTCAAGTTTTTGGCGACGATGGAAACGAAAGAGGTGGAGTTGATGCGCAGACGTCAGGCTTCACATCAGTGGCAACAATGGCAGCTGTCGTTCGATGACTCGGCATCTACGCACCGTCGAAACTTCTTTGGTATGCGAGGACTGGATCGGATCTTGAATGGCGCGTTGAAATGGGAGGTCGTAAACTTTCGCGGTAGCGATCAAGATATTGCTGACATCGACGTGATTGGCTTCATGGAGCGAAAAATCTACTTTGGGGAGGGGCCCGTCGTCGTCAGTCCAGCTGATCTGGCCTCCATTCTCGTGAGTGATTCAAAGAGCGCAAGCGCAGCTCGAGGCTTACCACCTCAAGTTACTGAGGACGATATAATGCATCTTGACTATCTACCAACCTTCAATGGTACGCTGTCTTCCGAGGAGTCCGAGTATTTGACGAGCTACTTGACTGTGCCGTACGCAAGAATCCCGCTTGTTGTTTCGTTTTTTGCGTCTCGCGATCGAGTCACATATCTGTTCAATCCCGCACTACAGAGTTTGTTTCGCGCAGCACTGTTCGAAAGCGGAGACTGGGTATCAGACGAGAAGCAAGAGGAGATCACTCATATTCCGCTCCGAAAGTCGTCGTTGCTGCTGCGTGAAGAGGCAGTCGAGCGTGTGTTTGATGCTCGTGTGCAGCACCAAAAGTGCGAAGACCACCTTGGAACAATGAATGGCCTGCTGCTCAATGAGCTCGCCCATGCGTCTGACGCAGTCATGCAACCTCTTCTCAAGATGCTTCACTCGATTCGCGAACTTGGAGAGGCATCAGTACATAGTGCTGATGCGCGTTTCATCTTGTACATGATCAAGGTTGGTATGGACGTTCTGCGGTACGCGACATTCACCGTCGACTGGTACATGACTTCATCGGCGGAAAACCAGACAAAGGCTACGATCTTGGAAGGGTACCGCCAGCAACTGATAGAGTATGCATTCGGGTTCGCATTTGATACGCTGGAGAAATGGCGAATTGAAGCTGAGTCTGAGAATAACCTCCAGACAGCGTGCGTCATTCATTCGTACATTGTGCTTCTGTACGTTGGTCTTCGGCCGGCAGAGTACACTGGAGACCGTGTTGCCCGCATGATCGGATCGGTCGCGTACGTTCGAAACTGGCATTGCTTTGGCATGAAGGTGTCGGCATCGGAAGGTGGTGAATCCGGCGGATTGAGTGCTGAAGATCGTCTTCTTCGTTGGCTTCAAGCTCAAGGCATCAACACGGAGAACGTTGCGAAGAGTTCCTTGGACAAGTACTTGAAAGGACGGCCTCTGTACTTGAAGATTGGAATGCAGACGATTCAAGCACCGAGTATTATTGCGTTGCGTGGAGCCGATGGCGAAGATTTGAAGCTGCCACCTGGAGAAGTGCTCGAGGTCGAGGTTTTTGAGACCATGCAAGTACATCGTCGCAATGTTGTCAAGTGGCTGAGCACTTTGCCACGTAGTGAGCAACATGGAGTGCTTGGTCAGATGGTTCGAATCGCTCTTAGATCAAATGAGCCCGACAGTACATGGCAGTGGCAAGAAGGTGCAGGTGTTCAGAACGCCGGGAGGTATAGCTGCACGAGGACTGAATTAAAGTTGGACGTACAGACAGGTGAGATTCTGTGGCGCAATGACGAACTGAAGCCCGTTCCGGATTCGATGACTCAGTATGGCGACTTCAAGAGCATTTTCGGCAATAAATCCCTTCACTGCGGACTCGTTGTTCGCCAGGAGCATCGTCTTTGGATCAAGATTGTGGGTACAGACTACGAGCTTATTGAATGGGACGATCCAGTGGACGATATTGACCAAGGTGTTGGTGCACCGAAACCTTACGTTCCAGCTGCAGCTGAGTCGACCCCAGTCGAGGAAGAGCTCAAAATGTATTGGGAGTGTCCGGCTTGTACTTGTGCAAACTTCAATGGGGACAATCCGAATGCGACCTGTGAAGTTTGTGGATCTTCTCGCTTCCCCAATCGGCCTACGCCTGCGCAAACACAGCCAGGTGGACGAAACGAGCAGAAGAGCGAAGATGGATTTTTCTACATCGGTGAAACATTCTCTCGACCTTTTGACATCTACAGCGAGGAAGAACACCCTCATGTTGAAGAGATATGGTTCGTCGAGTTGGTCGGCAGTGTGATGAGACTGCTGTATCCGCCGGATCCTGAAGATAAGAAGCTTCCTTTCCAACTCTTTTTGCCGAAAAATGTTCTCGACGCGAATGCAGGACGGGTTCATCTAATCGGATTGGACAAAGGTCCAAAGGATAAGAAAGACCGTGAGAAGATGGATACCTTCAAGGAGATCGTAGCCTACCGGTCCCAACGGGTTGTGCATATCTACTCGCTTGTCAGCCACGGGCGGCGAATGTACAGGAAACTCATTTTCACGTCCAGCTCGCGCACTAGCCATCACGGCTTTGCCCTCAATGTCAACCCTGATGCTGGCCCAGTTGATCCCTTGCTACTTCGAGCAGGTGGAGAACCTCGTGAGAGGCAGTCCGTCGGTGGCTCGTTGGTAGTACTGCGCAAGAACCGGCTACTCGACGGCAGTGAGCAGTACGTTCCACCGCGTTTGTTGCAAGGAATTGTGCCCAGCTCCTTACTCGAAGCGTTCCGATTCTGGCGAGGTGAAGATGGGACCTTGCGCGGCGAGCCCCTCGATTCCAAATCGCAGTGGTTTCGATACCGAGTACAAGTGGATATGGCTGCTTCCGGTGGCTCGGCAGTGATCTCGCGTCGCTCAATCAAGACCTCATTTTCGAGAATTACACAGATGGGGAAAGTGGCCTCCAGTGAAGGTATCGTGATCGGTTCTGCAACCAATCCTCCTCCTGCACCCGTCACTCTTGGTGGCAACAGAAACAGCGCGTCTCGCACGTTCACTGCGACTGAAGTAAGGGACGAAGACGTTGTACAACTCATGGCTATGGGCTTCTCGTACGCTGCATGTGGTGTGGCTTTGCGAGAAAATTCTGGCAGTGTCGGTATGGCTGCCCAGTGGCTTCTTGATGAATCCAATCAGATGAAGATCGTTGAAGCAGAAAATGCGGCAGAAACTGGTGATGTGCCGATGACTGAGGACGAAATACTGGAGCAGAATGTCGGGATTTTGATGAGCCTCGAAAGCACGCCATCGCGGATTGTTGTGGAGTACGCTCTTGAGATTTTTGACAAGGACGTGGAACTGGCTCGTGCTTGGCTTCAGGACCCATCAAATGCTGATGAAATTAAGCGAGTGGATACTCCTGCGGGCGCTTCTGTTTCACACAGTGATACAAGCGCGCCGTCAGAGCCGATGGATGTCGATGAGGAACAAAAAACCTCAGATGAGGACACCCTTGAAGTCGTTGAGGAAGACATGGGTGATGCGCTAGTGTTGCTCAACCTTTTGGATGCGAATACGAAGGGAGATGACGATTTGCTTCGCCTGACCACATTGCTCTGTCGACTCGAAGATCTCTCACATATCCTTGTGTGGTGCAAGCCTGCTGATTCAAACAGCACAGGCAATACATTCATTGAGTTTATCGAGTTACCCCGTTTGAAGATCAAACTTCAACCACGACGCAATCTTGCAGGTAGCACAGTCAGACTCGAAGTGATGGATCAAAACGGCTGGTACATCAGTGACTCGAAGTCAGCCGCGGCTGCTTCGGAGCTCTCGACGACGACCAAGTATCTGGATTCGATTCTCTCAACCACTACAGATTCGTGGCTCCTGGAATCGGACACGAACGATCTGAAGCTGGTGTGTCCAAACCATGATCTCTATCGCCCACGCATACAAGGTGAGCCTCTCGGAAACCTTGTTATTGGTGATCGAGCATCAATGGGATGGCAGCAGGCGATGGAGACGCGGTTTTACACGTATCCGATTCACTCAAGTCGTACTTTCTTGCTACCGCCGTCATTAAGCTCAACACTCTACCTCATCCTGTCGAACCTCCTGTCGCGCAACTATTCAACGGCCATGGAGTTCATCACGGGTGTCACTGTGGATGTGAAGTTCACAGACGAGGAAAAATGGATTTTCGATCAGCTAAATAAGACACTGGATGATCGCCATCCGAACGCGTGCGCATGCCGTGTGCGGCTTTCACTCAGCATCGCCTACAGTGAAAACAAAGCGCCCTGGAAGCTAGCGGCTGAAATGCATGACTATCTGTCTGCTCTGGCCCATGTGGACGCCGTTTGTAAGCTTGCGCTCGAGGAAGAACAAGAAGCGCTGAAACTGTGCCATCAGCGATCGCCGCTCTTAGCACTTCGAAAGGAGTTGTGTGACAATACGGTGGTCAGTTCCGACAAAGAGACGAAAAAGGAAATCGAGTTCAAGCTGACACGCAGCCGTGTTGGTGGGCAACCATGGATGAAGCTGCGACTGTACAGCAAGGAATATCTCTCAGAACATGGCAAGAAACTGTCAACTGTACGGTACAATCGTCCCAAGCACGTTGTGAGCGGCGATAGTACGTTCATCATCGACGAAGAAGAGGCTGGAAAGCTCGTGTGGAATTGTGCCGTCGTTGGTGATGAAATCAGCGGCTCCAATCGTGGGCTGGGATTCTTGTTTCTCTACGAATGCTTAAATCGTCAGGTCCAAGTCTCCTTAGGAGGCGATGACTGCACACACTCCTATGGTGATCTAGCCATTCGATTTTTGCACCTCAAGTTGTCACGCTGGGGAAGAGAGACCGTAGAGGAGGGTGAGGAAGAGTCCACTCCTTCTCTCGCCCTAGCCCAGTTGGCTCTTATGGCTGGGCATCCGTACGACCAGTGGTCATTATCGCCGACCGACTCTGAAAGCACGCGAATGCTGTCGTTTGGAGCCAATCTCTACTCGAAGATGACGTTCGGATCATTGGTGAAGAGCTTTTTTGAGATTGGAGAAGTTGAATTTTTGTCCAAACTCAGTTCGGAAGACCACCAAGAACGTATCGTGCGACCTTTGAAGGTCCAGTTCAGCCGAGCACATGTGTCGGCAGACCATTCGTTGACCATACAGGTGCCGATAGTACAGCTCGGTAATCCTTTTGAGGCAACCAACACCGCCTGTGAAGTTCGATCGTACAGCAGCACTGGCGCGACGTCTCTGATAAATCCCGAGTTCCCGTTGGAGTGCATGGATGTGTCCTACTACATTACGTTTTGTGATCCGGAGAGCACCTTGACTCCGTCTCTGCCGTTTGACTTATCACATCATCCAGCAGCTCAAACAGCAGCAGCAAAGGATCTTCTCAAGCGACTGGGTGATGACATCGCTGCCAACGCGAACGCAGTGAATGGAAGCAAGGACGCATTCATTGCGAGCATCACACCAGGCGATCTTGTAGCGCTAAGTGCTGGCCGTGATCCAACTGCCGTGCTGCTAAGCGTGAACCATTTGATTGCGAGTTGTGAAAAACAACGTTCTCAAGACCGAGTTAAAGTGGACGAATGGATTCTCTCAGTCGAGAATCGAGCCAACACGACACCGTCGGAAAATGTTAGTGCTGCTGGCGTGAGCAGGTTCATCGTAGAGCGCCGCGTTGGTGCTTTCCCGAAGGTCAAGTTTGACTACTTGACTTCGTTGCTTGCATCCGACATGTTTGAGCATGATTTATCTCGCCGCAACCCGTTTGCAACTCAAGTGTGCGTAACAGATGAGTTGGTGCAGAGTGTGCTGAGCATTCTTCTACTTTGTAACCGCATTGTGCACATCAATCGGACAATCAACATCGCTCGCGTTCTCATTCGCCGCTTGCAAGAGCTTCAGAAAGTGTCGATTGGTTCGGATCCATCAGTCAAGCAAGCGCATATCAAGCAAACGCTTCAAGCATCGAAAGACTTGGCGGATGCTCTTCTCTCCAAACGCCACTATCTGAGTTCGGAAAGCGGTTCCCCTCAATCGAAGTTCGACCCGCGCTTTTTGGTGTTTGAATACGTTTTTGACATCTTATTGCGCGGTCGCCAAGTGCAAATGATCGACAGTTTTCTTCAAAGCCTCGCGCGCGGCGACTCCCGCGTGCAGCAAATGATCATGGGTGCGGGAAAGACAACCGTGGTTGGTCCATTGCTGACCTACATATTAGCAGACAAGCAGCATCTGGTCACGCATGTGATGCCCACGGCGTTGCTGGAGCAGTCACGTCAGGTTTTGCGGAGTCGTTTCAGCAACGCTGTACTGCGTAAGCGTATTTTCACGTTTGAGTTTGACCGTTCTGTCCCTGATGATCCTCAGCACGCGCTGAAGCTGTTTGAAAAGGTAAATCGGGCTAGACGTCATGGCGATGTGGTTTGTGCGTCCCCAGAGTCGATCAAATCTATGATGTTGAAGGTCATTGAGCTGCTACATTCCCTTGAAGAGTCCTCGGAAGTGATCCAACTGCCACCAGCGAAGGCTTCGGCATCCCAGAACCTTCGACGCATCCGAAGAACGCTTGAAGACCGATCAGAGATGGCGGACGAGCTGCACAAGGTCTTGCGTTTGTGGCAAGATGGCGGTATACTGATCATGGATGAAGTCGACGTGCTCCTTCACCCGTTGCGTTCCGAATTGAACTTCCCTATTGGCAACAAGTTCCCCATTGACTTGGCTGCTAATCGATGGGAGTTGCCCATTCAATTGATTGACGCCGTGCTCCACAACCCAAATGAAGCTGGACCGGAAGTCGACAAGCGACTTCACGCGATACTGGCAGACGGATACGCATCTCACGCGCTTCAGCGATTCCCGCATCTCGTTCTTCTAGACATGGAATTCTACGAGACAAAAATGATGCCTGTAATGACGGAGATCGCGATGTCGTGGCTTCTCAAGCATCTGAAAATGGGCAAGATGGATGTGAGTGAAGGTACAATTGCGCATTATCTGCAGTGCGACCGTCAAGAACTCCACACCAACCAAGAACTTCGAAATGCTATCGATTCTGGACTGTCCGATTCGTCCATCAAGCTCGTGAATCTTGCGCGCGACTGGATCCGTACCATTCTTCCCCACGTGCTTTCAAAGATCAACCGAGTGTCGTACGGATTGCTTCGAGGAGAGTACCAGGCGCAAGCGGCTTCGGGCTCCTCGGGAGGCAACTCGCACTCTCGATTACTGCTGGCGGTTCCTTTCATTGGTAAAGATGTGCCCAGTCGCTCTTCTGAGTTTGCGCACCCAGATGTGTTGATTGGATTGACAATTCTTGCGTATCGCTACGAGGGCATTCGCGTATCAGATCTTGTGCGCATTGTGTCCCAGCTCAAGCAAGATTTCAGTCGGCAACTCGGGCCTCGAGACCAGCGCCCTGCTTGTGCGATGTTCCGCGAATGGGTCGTCACTGGGCTATCGCAATCCAAGGAAGGCAAGAGTGGTGGTGGCGTGCTTCCCCTCCCTCTTTTCCAGCTGCGAGACCCATCCCAAGTATCCCGCCTCCACTCACTTGTGTCGAAGCTCGCTGGTGTCGTGTACTACTATGCGCGACAGCATGTGTTCCCGTCGTGCATGAATTTCCAGAAGCTCAAGATCTCAGCGTGTGGACACGAGTTGGGCAGCAACGCATTATTCTCAAAACGAATCGGCTTTTCTGGAACACCATCCAACCTGCTCCCGATGGATTTGGGTGAATGTTACTACGAACCACGAAGCGACGGGAGCATTTTCCAAGCGCTCACAAGTTCGCGAATCGTCTCGGTCGAGCGGAAGGTAAACTGGACAGCACGAAGCTTGCTACTGGATATCGCGCGTGCGAATCCTCCTTTCCACACGTTGATAGATACCGGTGCCTTGATCACTGGATTCGAGAATCATGAAGTGGCAGCATTTTTGCTCCAGCACCTGCCGCCTGCCATGGAGGGTGTCGTGTATCTCGACAACGAAGATCGTCAGATGATCCTTCTTCGCGATCATAATGCACCTATGCCACTCGTCCAGTGTGGACTCAGTCCAGCCAAGCGATTTACATTCTACGACCAAGTCCACACCACTGGTATGGATATCAAGCAGGCCGTCGATGCGCGAGCTGTGCTCACGCTGGGTAAGGATATGACTTTCCGGGACTACGCTCAGGGTGCTTACCGCATGCGAGGCATTGAGACTGGTCAGTCGATCCACCTCTTTATGATCCCCGAGGTCGAGAACCGCATCCGGCACGAAGTGGCGCTTGCGGGGAGCTTGGATCTAGCCAAGAAGACAAAGACGCTCGAGTCATTTTTGCTGCTTGTGCCCGCTTGGTTGTTGATCAACTCGATGCGTATGGAGTCGATGCAGCTTGTGCAGCTCTCGCTCCAAGAACTCCACAACACATGGCGCAAGCGAGCACTTCACTCTCTGATGGCGGATATTGACCGTGCCCATGTGGACGGGAACTATCAAACGTCGAAGCGATTGCGACGCTTCATTGGTGATGCTCAGGAGACTACGTGGCTGCGTGAGTGCATTGATCGTTTCCGTGAAGAGATTTCATACGCGGTCGAATCCGTCGTACCGACAAAAAAGGAACTGCGAGACGTAATTGACGCTCTCGTGCTCAAGCATGCCTCGTTTGTCCAGACCGATGGCGACAAGAAACGCGTGGATGATGTGAAGGATCGGCTGGCGCATTCTTCAAAGAATGGTGTCGGTCAAGACGACGTCGATCATGCTGACATGCGACTGACCGCAGAAGTGGTTCATGAGAATGAGCAAGAAGCAGAGGAAGAAGCAGAGGAGGAAGCTGAGCAAGAGGAGCAGAAGATGAGTGCGTTCACACGTGATGATGAGCATCCCATCCCGTGGAGTGCAAGCGTCCTAGCGGCCGCTCCACCGACGGCCTCAGACGACGATAGTGCCGTTTTCTATCCGTTCTCCAAGTTCCAGGCCCACACAGAATGCCCCGCAATCGCGTTCCCCAGTGAACTGCTCGTGTCGGGCAACTTTTTCCGTCGGCGTTGGGTTGGCCTCGGAGAGCGCCGTGTCAAGAATGTGGGGTTAATTCTCGAGTGGTCTCCGCTTGCTGAACAGGAAACAATGAAGAAGGCTGTTCATCACTTGTTTATGAAAGTGATGGCTGAGTCTGCACCAGGAGGCATCGCACCAAACGACGCTGCTGTGAAGGCATTGAGCTTGGCTTCGCAGTTGGCACGTCAGCACCCAGACGAGATCGCCGGTGCGTTGAAGAGTGAAGTGGTCGCGTTGATGGACCAGATGCCCGTGTATCTTGCGACAATCTCCCTCGCAGAGGGCGAGACGGTGCGTCGCATGATTCACAAGAACCACCCCGTTTTGCGCACGAGTCAGATTCGCCTTCGCACGTGCGAGGGAGAGCTCGTGGAGAGTTCGTCATTCACAGCGACGTGGGGAGATAACGCAGACACGGCGATCTCTGTCAAGAAGCGTAAGCTCACCACCGGCGTTCAATGTCTTCGATTTTTCAACAATGAGATGTACTACACGCCGGAGGAATTGCAGCTGCTTATGGACGGACTTGAAGACGTGCCTATCGCGCTCCGTCACGAATTCTTCGAGTGCTGTCTACGTTTACGTCGTCGTGAGCGTCACTTGTGGGGTGACACTCCGCTTGCAAAGGTGTTTACTCGCAAGGACGAGTGGCACTTGCTCAGCGCGCGAGCTCGTATGCAGCAGTTCCAGCAGTCGCTTCACCGCAAGAAGAAAAAGATGCAACTCGCCAGTGCCCTACGCCGATTCGACGAGAATGGTGATGGCCGCTTGAATGCGGAAGAGACGCTCAAGTGTTTCGAGAGCTTCCAGCTAGGCTACTCATCGGGCGAGCTGAATGAAATCATCGGACTCATTGCTGACCCGACTCAGTTTGACACGAAGGGAGGCGTGGCGATGGCCACGATCTGCGCGGCATTTGGCATCTCGCAGCAGCAGATGGAAGAGGAGTTGCGCCGAGAAGACATGAAGCTTCGTGCAGAGCAGTCGGAGATGGAAGGCGTGGCATGGAACTGTCCTGTGTGCACATACGTGAACGATGGTGTAGCTCCAACATGCGGTGCGTGTAACGAGCCCAACCCGCTTCTCCAGGACGACGCTAGCAAGGCGGCAAGCAGCTCACAGCAAGGCTGGCAGTGCTCGAACTGCACGTTCATCAACCTCCCGGGTGACGTGGCGTGCGCCATCTGCGAGCTCGGCGCCGACGGCCAGCGTGCCGTACCGCGCGGCAAGTGGGTGTGTGCCGGCGAGCAGGGCGGCTGCACGTTTTTCAATTCCATGAGCAACTTCTACTGCGAAGTGTGCAACCGCGCGCGACCAGACCTGGCGTCCACCAAGTTCTAATGACGAGGTTTGATTTCGCTTACATACATGTGCTTCATTCATTTATGTTTGCCTGGCTTTGTCGTGTGATTGATTTAAACGACGGCAATGTCATGACTAGGCGAGGCATGCGTCGTCGTCCGCGACCCTACTCAAGACTACTTTTTGCTAGCAGAGACCAAACTCTAAGCTTGAGTCCGAGCTCAATGGAAGGGCGCCTCGCAGCTCACACGTCACCTCGTGGACGGTCCGATTCGGACCTTCATGTAATCCTCGCGTGGAGCGCACGAAAGGCTTGAGCACGGGGGGGAGGGTCGGCATCTCCGGGCATGGTATCGTATCAACACCATGTTTTCGTTCACGGCTGCATCCACAGCGCTCAGTGATGTTCATTGATACAGGTGAGATGGTGTATTATCGTCGCTCACGTCTGCATTCAGGTCGCACCCCTCGCTTGATTCAATACGAGCTTTGGTCATGGATTGCATCTTATCGGAAGCGGAGTTACTTTGTTGGCTCTTGAAAGGAACGTCTTATCTCACGTGGATGCCAGGTGAAAAATCTCCAAAAATACCCACCCGAGCTCAAATCAAGCAGCCTCGACTTCGCGACCTGTGTCTTGCAGCCATCGAGGAAGCCTGGCCAGGTAAGCTCGTGAGGCGCACGCACAGTCCCTACTCCTGCAAGAGCATGGTAGACGGCGAGATCACGGAAACGCGGCTCGCGCACGGACCTTTACTCGCAGAAGAAGAGACCATTCCTGAATCCGAGCGCGTCGTCGCAAGCCCCGACCAAGCCGCCACCACGACGTCGCGTCAGTCGTCTCGCTCGTCCTTCTCGTCAGGAGCCATGGAGTCGCGCCTCTCGGGTACGAGCAACAGCATGAAGAACATGAAGATCAGCATGGAGTCGGAGCGCATGTTCAACGACATGGAAGATGAGATTTCCCAGCCGTCGCCGACGCGGGATATCCGCTCGCGGCTCTCGTCGGTGCGTGCGTCGTCGCCGAGCAACGGCGCGAGCGGCAGCGGCTCGCGCGTGAGCGTCAAGGAGCAGCTGTACGGGCTCGAGTGCAAAGTGCAATCCCACGAAGATACGATCCAGAAGCTCATGTCGATCCACCAGGCCGACAAGGCGTTGCTCATGTCCAAGATCGAGGAGATCACTGAGCGTATGGGCGAGGAGCTCCACAAGTTGCGGGTCGACTACCAAAAAAAGCTCAACACGGCGAGCGAGGAGATCGAGCGGCTCAACAAGTGCCTCAACGTGCAGCGCGGCCACATCACGACGCTGCAGGAGCAGTGCCAGTCGCTCCACAAGCACGTCGTGCAGGTCGACGACGACGTCACCAAGCTCGCGACCGAAGTGCTCGGCGAATAAGCGCAAGGTATGAACGCGCACCCCACTTCCACTCCTTCGGAGCCTATCACCGCACAGGCGTCTATGATGATTCCTCCACGGTCCCCTCCAACCTCCTCTTATCAATCCACTTACTCTCCTCCTCACTTGTGTATCACCGTTCTTGGTTTTTTTTTTCACCTCATGTCTCGACTTTGATCCCCACCAGCCGACACTGCGCGAGCTCGCTCACTCTCGTTCAGCAGCCGCAGCAGGAGGCGCGACATCTCATTGTTCGCGTCGCTGGCGGCTGCCGAGGACGCCGCGAACGTGGGGTCCGTGAGCATCACGTCCAGCAGGCGTCGACAGTTGCGGGTCGCGAAGAACGCCTCTTCCACGATGGCGATAAAGATGTTGAGCACGACATAGATAAACAGCGAGATGAACGCGTAGATGTAGAGCTTGCCCGAGACGCCAAAGCCGTGGAGCGCGAGCGCGTCCACCGTGTCGAGGATCACGTCGCCGTTGAGCACGGCGAAAAGCGTCATCATGGACGCACTGAGCGAGCCAAAGGCCTTGACGTGCGCGCCAAAATACACGGTGCCAAAAAGTGCAAAGCCCACAAAAATGGGCGACACGCCGACGAGAAACTGGAGCACGCGCGGCGCGCCCCACCGCAACGTGAGCACGATCGAGTAGATCTCCCGGTTGTGCTCGAGGTACCCGACGAGCGAACCCCAAAGCAGCAGCAGTGCCGAGCCCTGGATCAGGCGGTGCCAGTAGCTGATGGGCACGTGGGCCTTGAGGTACGCGAGGCTCCACACCGAACTCGTGAGCTGCAGCACCAGCGCGACAAACACGACGAGCTGCAGTCGATTGACCAGCCGAACGCGAAGCATCAGCGGTACGCGGACGGCCGAGCCGGAGGATGCCGTGGCCGTGGCCATCACGGTCTGCAGCAGCGTGACGGACCGCAGCAGCGCGCGGGCGCTGAGCACGAGGTACCCTCCCGCGACGGCCGCGACCACGAGGTGGAGCCACACGAACCGCCGCCGCAGCGCCTGCCAGAACGACATCGGCGTCGTGCAGCTGCGCACTTGTGCGTCCGTGACTTTGGCGTGCAATTGCGGCGCGTGGTCCTGCGGCGCGTCCCGTGCGAGCGTCACGTGGATCGTCCAGTCAAAGCACTCGTCGTAAAAGTGGCCGTACTGGCGGTCGCGGAGATACAACGCCATGTGGACCGCGACAAGCGACCGCACGAGGCGCCGCGCGTCGGGCGGCGCCATATCGCGTCGAAACGGCCCGACCGCGTCGCGCGGCGTGGACGCGACGCGGTACGTTCGCGTCACGGGATGGGCGTGTGTCGACGGATGGTCCCGCGTCACGACGGCCATGTCGATGCGCCGCACGGTCTCATTTACGTAGATCGGATCACGCACGTACTCGTAGTTGGCGAGCGCGTGGTCGGCGATCGTGAAATACGCGTCCCGCACGAAAAACAGCGCGTCGCGGGTCTGGTTGAGCGTGTACAAGTCCCGCTGGAACCGTTGCGCGACGCCCACGTCCTGCGACGGCGGCAAAAAGAAAAACGCCCAGTTGCGGTGCGTCGCGCGCATGTACGCGGCGTTTTGCGCGTCGAAAAGCGCCATTTGCAGCAGCGTGAGCAGCAAAAGTGAGACGTGGCAAACGATTTTAAACGGCACGCGGCCGTGGAGGCGCCACTTGGCCACGGGCGAGAGCACGAGTCGCTCGAGAGCCGACATGCCGCGTTTCGGAAGTGGAGGAGGAGGAGGAGGAGGAGAGGAGGGGTCGTCCTCCGCGTGCAGCAGTCGCTCGCGCAGCGCCGCGTTCGTGTCGTCGTCGGTCGGCATGATGGAGTTGGGTCTCACTTGAGGGAGATTTGTGGGGGTTTGTCTCTTGGGTCTCACTTGGAAGATACAAACCTGATAGAAACCCTTCAAGACCCCCCCCCATTATTTAACGGAGACCATGGCGACCCGCAGCGGCGGTATTACCTGCGGCTCGTCCGCGGCCGCGCGGCGCGTGCTGCAAGTGGCTCTCGCTAGTCGCGCGTGCATCTCGCTGCTCGCGTTCGCGACCGCGTGGCTCGTCGAGCCGTACGACACCTCGGCCCGGCTGCTTTCCTCCTCCTTCTCGTTCTCCTTCTCCTCGTCGCCTCTCGGTCGTCTCGCGCATTGGGACGGCGTGTACTTTGCCCACATCGCCGCGCAAGGCTACACGTACGAGCAGCAGCACGCGTTCTTCCCGCTCTACCCGCTGCTCGTGCGTGCGCTGCGTGGACCACTCCAGCGGATCGTCGACGCGCCGCTCGCGTTGCACCTCGCCGGCTGGCTCGTGAGCAACGCGAGTTGCGTGGCCGCCGCGCTGTTTCTCTACCGGCTTGGCTGCCTCGTGCTTGGTCATGAACCCACGGCACGCCGCGCCGCCTACCTCTTTTGCTTTGCTCCCTCGAGCATCTTCCTCACAGCGTTCTACAGCGAGAGGTGCGCAACGATAGCCTGAGGACCGAGCGAACTCGACGCTCTCTCTTTCAGGACTGAGTGGTTCTTTGTGTGTGCTGGTCAGCCTCATGTGTCTACTGAGCTTTGCGGGCATGTTTTACGTCGAGCGGTACCGCCACGAGCGTCGCTTTCGGTGGCTTGGAATCGGTGCCATGCTGTTCGGGGCGGCCGCTGCGACGCGGTCCAACGGCGCGCTGCTCTCGCGTACGTTCCTGTCCCAAAAAAAAGTTTTCTCACCCAGCTGATGCATCGTGTCGTGGACTGTAGTCTACATCGCCTGGTACCGGCTGCTCGACTCGCCGTCGCCGCTTCGAGCGCCGTTGCGCTTCCTCGCGCACTGGCTCGCGACCGCCGCGCTCGGCGTCGTCGCCGTGGGGCCACAGATCGCGTACTTTGTTGCCGGCATCCGTCACTACTGCCCCGCACTCGTCCGCTCGCTCGTGCCCAGTCTGGCCGTACCCACGCTCATCACCGAGGACCGTCCGTGGTGCGCGTCGGTTCTCCCGAACGTCTCGGCCATGTACATGTTCATCCAGCGCGAGTACTGGAATGTCGGCTTGTTGCGGTATTACGAGTGGAGACAGCTCCCCAATTTTTTGTTGGCCGCGCCGGTGCTCGTGCTCAGTGTCTACTCGCTCGCTCGGTGCTTTGTCGTTCCGACGACTCGTTCCTCGCCACACAAGCGCCGCGCGAGGCCGCTTCCAGCCGCTGCGACGCCCTACGTGGTGCACTGGGGGTTTCTGGTCGTCAACGCGCTGCTGGTCGTCCACATCCAAGTCACGACGCGGCTGTTGGCCGCCTGTCCGCCGCTGTTTTGGGCGCCGGCCGCGTTCTTTTTCACCGACTCACCGCCCCACGTGAGTACGGCCGGCAAGCTCGTGGTCGCGTACTTTTTGGTGTTTTACGTGCTGGGCGCGGGGCTGTTCACCTCGTTTTATCCGTGGACTTGAGCGCTTATCGCTTGGTTCGTCACGATCGTTTAACATCAGCTCCCCCTCCGGCCAGAAGCATGAGGGAACGCCTGTCGACAGCCAGCATGCAAATGCCCCCCAAAATCGGCCAGCTCCGTGGCTCAGTATCGCGGGTACGAGTGGTGTTGGGGCGTCCCCCCAAACGATGCGAGGCACCAGCGATTGTAGATAACGTGGTTGGCGTTGGAACTAAATGTCGATCCTGATTGTATCGAAACGAGCGCGTCTCTTGCTTCTGGTTTGGATAACAGACCGCATCCCGCGTCGTGGGTAGGCGAGAAAACGGTAACCAACCCAAGGATACTGGGTCCTGCTGAACAAGACGCTCACCACGCGAAGCAGGCTTCAAGATCCAGCGACCGGTCTGTTGGTGGAAACGCAGTTGCTCGGCTTGGATCAGTGGGAGTGCTTGCAAAGCAGTTGGCTCGCCAAAAGCCTGACGCCCAGAACACGACATCGTACTCTCAAGCCCAGCAAAACAAACAGACACGTTCTTTAAGCCGCTGTTGACGTTCCGGGCGTACAGGAGGTGACAGTCGACTGTGTTCGGGACCAGCACGGGTGGCTAAGAGCTCTAGTGCTCAGCACAGCGGCTGCGCGTGGGTGAGTAGTGGCCAACCAAGCCGGGGATGTGTACTTGGGTGGAAAGAGACTAAAGCCGGGCGTAGTCTCTCTTTCCACCCCTCTACACATCCCCATCCCAGAGCCTTACTGTATCACAGGATCACAGATTAAACCAAAACCCACGTGGACACGGATCAGGTCTGTACGTCCGACAATGGATGCCACTGGCAGCGAAGCGAGAGGGCATCGCTGGGAGAAGATCTTGAAGCGCCACAACAGGTGATCCCACTACGGAATGGGACATGTCGATACACCCTATTAAAGTAGATTTGTTACACTATCGTATGGAATTTTTCTCACCAGCTGGCAAATGCACTGTATTTGCGGCACAAAGATGCCCACTTGCACAAAACCAGGCGAACACGAGCTCCCCTGGCACGACTTGACTCATCCTCCCGCACCCATGTATACTAGTTCTGCGTATACTTTCGATTGATTAATGAAACCGCAAAGGGCTCAGCTCGGATCTTCCGGCCACTCCCGTCCGTCATCCGGACGACCACGTGTACCCGATCGGTGATAGGCGCCGCCGCTCGAGACAAGGCGTCTTCCCCACCTCCTCCAGGAGCCCCCAGGGCGAGGGCCGCCAAGACCCCACGCCCACCGTGATTCACGAGCTCAGTTTGCAAATCCCCGTGCCAAGGCTCCTCCCTCCACCCGTTCTCACTCCCCACGTCCATGACCGGCCGCGACGACGCCGTCTACATCGAGATGCCGGGCTCGCCCGCGCAGCCGCTGCTGGACGCCAAGCCCACGCCCAAGACGGACGCCAACCGCTACTGGCACGCGTACGCCAACCTCGACGAGCTCGCGCAAAAGCTCGGCGACTCGGGCATCGCCGTCGCCGACCTGGAGAAAAGTGCCGGGCTGGCAGCAAGCGCGATCCCTCGGCTCCGCGAGACGTACGGCTTGAACCGCCTCTCGCCGCCCGACCGCGTGCCCGACTGGGTGCTGTTCCTCCGCCAGTTTCTCGACATGTTTATGCTCTTGCTCACCGCCGCCGGCGTGCTGAGTCTCGTGGCCTACCTGATCGACACGTCCGAATCGATTAACCTTTACCTGGCGCTTGTGCTCTTCGGGATCGTGCTCGCGACGTGTACCATGACGTTTCTGCAGCAACGCTCGACCTCCAAAGTCATGGACTCGTTTACCAACATGCTCCCGCAGCAGTGCACGGTCGTGCGCGACAGCAAGAGCCAACAAATCCCCGCCGAGGAGCTCGTCGTGGGCGATCTCGTGTGGATCCGCAACGGCGACCGCGTGCCCGCTGATGTTCGTATTCTGCAGTGTAGCAACCTCAAGGTCGAGAACTCGTCGCTCACGGGCGAGTCCGAGCTCGTCTCACTCACGCACAAACCCATGGACGAGAGCGTCGCCGCGCTCGAGTGCAAGAACGTCGCGTTCAACGGCTCGCTCTGCTTTGACGGCTCGGCGCTGGGTATTGTGCTGAGCATTGGAGACAGCACCGTGATCGGTCGCATCGCCAAGCTCGCGAGCTCGACGGCCGAGCGCGAGACGACCATGCAAAAGGAGGTCAAGGCGTTCGTACGCTTCATCTCGATCCTGGCCATCTCGATGGCCGCCATAATTTTCGCGATCGGCGCCGCACGCAAAAAGGGCCGCGATGTGCTTAACACGTTGATCGGGGGCTTTCTCGTGATCATTGTTGCCAACGTACCGCAAGGTCTTCCGGCGACAGTCACGTCGCTGCTGACCATCACGGCCACGCGCATGGCGTCGCACAACATCTTTGTCAAGCGCCTCGACTGCGTCGAAACGCTCGGCTCGACGACGCTTGTCGCGACCGACAAGACCGGCACGCTCACCAAGAACGTCATGACCGTCACAGACACTTGGATGGCGCGGGATTTCCAGCGTCAGGCGACTGTGGATCAGCTCGTGATTGAGACGGACGACGTCGATTACCTCCACAGCGATGGGGCCAAGGCCATGCTCTTCCGTGGCGCGACGTTGTGCAACCGCTCGATGCCCGACCCAAACGCGGAGAGCGAGCCCGAGCCCAAGACCGCGCGACGTGCCAGCAGTGGATTCATTCGTGGGGGTGCGCTCGCGCGGAGCCGCCACAGCTCGGGCTCGTTCCGCGTACGTCGCGGTGTCGTCAACAAGCGCAAGTACACGGGCAATCCGTCGGACATTGCGCTGCTGCGGTTCGCAGAACTGCAGTTCTCGTCGGACGTCACGCGGGCCGAGTACCCGCTGGTGTTTGAGATTCCGTTCAACTCGACCAACAAGTGGCAGCTCGTGGTCGTGCCGGCGCCTGGCGAACTCGCGATGCGTACGTCGTACGACGTGTACATGAAAGGAGCACCCGAAGTGGTCATCACCAAGTGCAGCACCTACATCCACATGGACGGCACGGAAAGCCCCATCGACGATGCCTTTCGAGCCGATTTCATGAAGGCCTACGAGCTGTTTGGCAGCAACGGCCGCCGTGTCATCGCCGTCGCGACGCGTCGCTTCTCGCCTGAGACGGGTCGGGAGACGGTCTTCTCTGCCGAGACGGGCAACTTTACCAGCAGCGAGCTGTGCTTTGTGGGCATGATCGCGATCATGGATCCGCCGCGGGACGACGTGCCGGAGGCGATCTCCAAGTGCAAGGACGCGGGCGTGAAGGTGTTCATGGTCACGGGCGACCACCCGCTGACCGCGCAGGCCATCGCGCACGAGATCGGGCTGTTGGAGGACGACGCGAACGTGCTGGAGCTGCTCACCCCGCCGAGCGAAAAGGTGCCGATCGACAGCGCGAACTGGGACCAATTCGACGCGGCCGTGGTGCACGGCGCCTTCATTGACCACCTCACGTCGTCTCAGTTCCAACGCATTCTACGCATGGACTCGATCGTCTTTGCGCGGACGACGCCCCAGCACAAGCTTGAGATCGTCCGCATGAGCCAGGAGCTCGGCGACGTCGTGGGCGTCACCGGCGACGGCGTGAACGACGCACCGGCGCTCAAACAGGCTGACGTCGGCGTCGCGATGGGCAAGAACGGCAGCGACGTGGCACGCGAGGCCGCCGACATCGTGTTGATGGACGACAATTTTTCGTCGCTCGTGCGCGGCATCGAACAGGGCCGCGTGATTTTCGATAACCTCAAGAAGACGATCGCGTACACGCTGACGCATTTGTTACCCGAGATCGCAGCGGTCGCGATCAACTTGCTGTTCGGCATGCCTGCGGGGCTCTCGTCGGTCCAGGTGCTGAGCATCGACCTCGCGACCGAAGTTGGCCCGGCGATCTCGCTCGCGTACGAAGGCGTCGAGAGCGACATCATGCATCGCCCCCCGCGCGACATCAACGTCGACAAGCTCATGTCGGCCCCGCTGCTGGTCTACGCGTACGTGATCGCAGGCCTCATCAACGTCATCGGCTGCTTCTTCGCGTACGCGTCCGTGTACTGGCGCCACGGATATTCGCTCTCGGACATTTACATGAGTGCCGACGACTTTTGGAAGACCAGCTCGCCTGTGATCTGCGCATCCAACGGCGACTGCTACGACGGGAAGCAGCAAGACCGTATTTTCAAAGAGGCGTGTGGCGCGTGGTACGTGGCGCTCGTGTTTTGCCAGTTTTTCCACGTCTGGGTCTGCAAGACGCGGCGCACGTCCATCGTCACGCACGGCATCTTCAACAACGCGACCATGATCTACGGCACACTCGTCGAGCTCTCGCTCATGGTCATTTTCGTGTACGTGCCAGGCGTGCAGGACTTCATAGGTGCCGCGTCGACCACATTCGTGCCATGGGTCATTGGCGCCGGCACGGGTCTGCTCACGTGGACCTACAGTGAGAGCATGAAGGCGGCGGCCCGCAAGCTGCCGTACGACGAAGAGCAAGGCGTCAAGCGCAGCTTTGTCGCGCGCTTCCTCGCCTGGTAGTTGGACCAATAGAGTCTTGAAATTCGGATACCTTCGGTCGGGTCCAAAAGTAGCGATCGAGGCGAGGAACGCACGCAACGCAGAAATAAACCTCCATCTGGCCCCTGTGTTGTCGGCCTACGGGGCCCGTCAGGCCATACCGCCTTTGAGATAACACTGATCTGTGGTCTTCCTCTCGCACGCCTTTAGTCGCACTTCACGCTCCAGCTCAAGACGACGGCATAGCCAGCTTCACTCGAGTGCGACGCTTAGTCACGATGGCTGCGAACGCACCCGGTCTACCGCCCGTCACCAAGCGGCTGAGCGTCTTCGTGCCTCCGTTGGTGCGGCCCACCGGATTAGCCAGTGCGACGTCGATCACCCCAAGCTTGGACGGCTCCTTCATGACCCAGCAGTTGCAACCCAATGAACAACAAAACCCCGAGCCGGACGACCAGGCACGACCTCGACGCCTGTCCAGCGAAATCGACCGTGCCAGGCCCAACGAACCCTCCCATTACGGCCGCTCCGAGAATTCATCCGCTGTTGTGTCGTCGGGCAACGAGCGCTTCGCGAGCCTCGCGCATCTCGTGTCGGTCATGAATCCGCTGGGCATGGAAACGCGCGCCAAGAATGCCAATCACGACGCGATCGTGCGGCATTTCCAGCTGCGGCGCGTCTCTGGCGAGGCCTCGCGTTTGTCATACGCCAAGGAGGACGGCAACGACGATGACGACGGCGTCGAGCACGTCACGCTGTTTGGTGCGGACGGCTCACTGCGTAGACTCTTTGCGGAACGCCGTCTGAAGCAGCCGCAGATGCTCTCCCAGACCACCCACCGCGACAGCCTCCGCAACGTAGGACGTGTCGCGTCGGAGGTCGTCGTCGTCCGTGGCTCATTGGGGCGGCGACTCGCGTACTGGACACGCCGCCTGTGGAGGCGGTGTCGTCGCGCGTGCATGGCGCCGATCTCACCAACTGGAACGATTGCGTGCATTCGAGATGTGGTGTTGTTTGTCGTCGTGGTCGCTCAACTCTTTAATGCACCCTTCGCGCCTGTATATTTCCCGACAGGTACACCAACCACAACGGGTCTGGCCGTCATTTTCGATCTCGTTTTCTTGTCGGACATGTTGATGAGCTTCAACACCGCCTACTATGATGACAAAACCGATCGCCTTGAACTCAACCGCCGCAAGATCTTTAAGCGACTCTTGCTTCTTCGCCGAAAACGGTGGATCGCACTCGACGTGCTCGTCGCGATCCCCATCGACAGCCTTCTTCTTTTCACGAGAGACGCTCATAGCTCGTCTTCACTCTCCGCCGCCTTGTCGGGCGAGATTGCCTGGGCACTCGCGCGACTCGTGCGATGGCAATCACTGCTTTCTCACACCATCTTGGGCGTGCGCGTGCTCCGCGTCGCTACCCAACTGCCGATTCGACTCAATCTCCAACAGTTCTCGTACTCGGCCCAGTTGGCACGTACTTTAGTGCTGTTTCTCGGCGCTACGCACTATGTTGCTTGCCTCTGGCGAGCCACACTTGGGACAGACGACGTGGTTGGGCTCGACAAGCCTTGGAGACTCTATCTTGCGGACCTGTTGACCTCGATCCAGTTGCTATTCGGCCACTTTGTTGTTGACGCAGGATCGCATTCCCCACCGCATTCGCCACTGTTTCGATTCATCGCGATGCTGATCGGTGCGTTTGTGATGGCATTCGTCACGAGCAGCGTCGCGTTACTTCTTCTACGGATAAACTCCAACTCGTCTCGTTATGAAACCAAACTCGCTGGTGTCTTCACAGCCATGGCCAAGATGCAACTCCCACCCAAGCTCCGACGGCGCATTCACCAGTACTATGACCACCTCTGGGTCGCCCATGATGCGACCGATGCAAGTGAGATCACTGCATTTTCGCGAGGCCTGTCGTCTTCGCTCTCCTTGGAAGTCAACCTGTTCAAGTACATGGATCTCGTTCTCAGCGTGCCGTTCTGGCGTAATTGCAGTGCCGACTTTGTGACGCAAATCATGCTGAATCTGGAAGTACGAACATACCTCCCCGAGGACTACGTCATGCGCCAGGGGGAGATTGGTACTACGCTCTTTCTTGTCAATCGTGGGCTCTGCGAGCTACGTGCGCGTGTGGATGAGGATGAGGATGAAGTAGCCAAGCCTTTAGCACCTCGTACGAGGCGGCTCCATGCTGGCGCAGCGTTCGGCGAGCTGGCGTTGCTCATGAACTATCGACGAACGGCATCCGTGCGTGCCGTCACTTTTGTCGAGATGTGCCTCCTGGAACGCGTACCTTTCCAAGCCATTCTCACTCGCTATCGCGACGATCGTCGAGAGGTGTTGCGTGAGATCTTGATGAGCTGTGTCGAGAAAAAGACGCAACGGTTTGTTCCGTTTCCATACGAACCGCTTGTTGCGAGTGCAACAGGCGGAACGGATCCCAAGCCTCTCACCCCGTGGGAAGCAGCTGAAATCCTGGTTGAACGCATTCTGGCTCCGGAATGTGTGGATGAAAGCATCAAGTTCGGGTTCAAAGACCTGGACGCGATTGCACAGCATCAACTCATCCCGGTCGCTGAACCTTCTGATCCAAGGTCAGCACATCCGGTCGGGTCACCAAAGAAACTGGCCAAACGCTTGGAATCAATCGAACGGTGGCAAGCAGAGACAACCACGCGGTTGGCTGGACTGGAGCTCGGCATGGAGTCGATCTTGCGGGAGCTGACTAGTTTGAGCGCGGCTTTAGATCGGTCTCCGACTGTTGCTCCGTGATGTTCTCCATGTGGGTGTTTCACTCTGGAAATAGATGTGTTGTCATTCTTTGGGTGAAGCATCCCCCGTCCGTTTCGTCTGCCTTGGATGACCCATCTCGCTATGACTTCCGACTCTTCCAGAGCAAAACCACGTCACGACCCCGTCAGCGAACAGAGTCCAACACGACACTATGACTGGATTTGAGTCTGCGCCCGAGGGGAAGGAATCGCGCATCCGACCGCCTGGTCAGATGAGTACGAGCGACATGCTGAGCGAGTCATCCGTAACCCATCGCCGTTTTACTACCAATCCCCCGGCCGATTCGACTCGAACGCAGTCGATTCAAGCGCTTGTCAGCATATTGGGCAACACACCGGAGCGGGCCTCAGTCACGCAGACACCAGCACCTGCACACCAAACCACGGTTTCGCATCAAGTCGCGCCCATCCTCACGTCGCCGGCCGCGAGTGTGGCTGACGCGCTCAGTCGTTCCCGCCAAGATGACGAAGAGACGGAGCCGGTGAACAAGTCGGCGAACCACGAGGCGATTGTGAAGCATTTCCATTTGCGTCGAGTTCTCGACGAAGAGAGAAATATGACGGAAGACGATGGAGATGTGGACGAACTCGATGATGGTAGTTCACCCTACGCACAGCGCATGGTCAATGCCGCCAAGATCCACGAGTTCCGTCGCCAAAGGACGCGTCGTGACTCTCGCATCTCGAGCGTGTCACACATCATTCCCGTCTCCAAGCGCCGTCTACTGCGTCGTCTTCGACGGATCCCACGTCGCTTGAAATCGTTACTTGACGAGGTGGTCACGCCGTTCTCACCGACGGGAACGTTCTCTAAGCTGCGCGGTGTTCTGCTGGTACTGACCATGCTGGTGCAGTTCTTCGTGATTCCATTCATGCCAGTGTACTTCCCAAAAGGTACCAAGGCACTTGACGGTCTTCAGATCTTTTTCGACGTCGTGTACATTGTCGACTTTTTCGCGAATTGCAACACGGCGTATTATGGCAAGGCCGACCAGCTCGAGTCTTCGCGTCGCAAGATTCTTGTCCGATACGTCCGCACGGGTTGGCCATTCTGGCTTGATCTGCTGTCCTCAGTGCCGGTCGATACGATTGTCTGGTTCACGATTCGCAAAAACCCTCAGATTTCTCAGCTGGACTTAGCCGGGTATGTCATGGCCAGCGAACTCCACTCCATTATCCGCTATGTCAGCTGGGCAGCGTTTCTCAAATCGATTTGGTTCATGCGAGTTGTTCGTGCCACCAAAGAGTTCTGGTTCCGAGTTGTGTACAGCCGCGTGTCGTACTTCCTCGCCCTCACTGAAGTCGTCGTGTTGCTGTTGTACGTTGCTCACTATGTCGCGTGCTTCTGGCGATTCACATTGCAGGCATCAATGGCTCACGTTGCCGACATCGATCATCCATGGGAGTTGTACGTCGGGGATTTGTACTACGCTGCACAGCTCCTTCAGGGACAGGGAGTCGCCGCTCGGAATGTCAACGAGTCCATCTTCGGGAGTGTCGCAGTGCTGTTCGGCTACCTTGCTATCGCGTTCATTATCAGTTGTGTCAGCCTCATTCTCATCAACTCCCAGTCAAACTCGTCTTTGTACCAGCGAAAGCTTGAAATGGTGTTTGCGACGATGGACAAAATGCAGTTGCCGCCGCAGCTTCGCCGTCGTATCCACCAATACTATAACCATCTATGGTTCGAGCACGACTCCATCGACGGCGATATTGCCAAGTTCTCGCATGAGCTGTCACGGTCGCTGGGTCTTGAAGTCCGCCTGTTCAAATATATGGATCTAGTGCTCAGCGTCCCCTACTGGCGCAACAGTAGTGCTGATTTCGTCACCCAGATCATGCTCAGCTTGGACGTGCGGGCTTACCTCCCAGAAGACTACATTGTACGCCAGGGCGAAGTTGGTGATGGCCTCTTCCTCATTAACAGAGGTCTATGCGAACTGACGAGCTGCCCTGCTGAACGCGCAAACGCAGAGGGTGTCCCAGCACGGGCGCGAAACACTGTCAAAACTGCGGCCACTTCGTCCGGAGCCGATGCTGCAGTGAACGTGCGCAGATTGATGGCTGGTCACTCGTTCGGTGAACTCGCCTTGTTGATGAATTATCGGCGCACGGCTGACGTGCGGGCTGTAAGCTACGTCGAAATGTGCGTGCTTGATCGGAACTACTTTCAGAAACTGCTCATTCGATATCGCGAGGATCGTCGCGAGGTGCTGCGAGAGCTGGTTCTGAGCTGCATGGAGAAAAGCGGCATGAGATTCATCGCCTTTCCGTGGGAAGACATGGTTGATCGCATCCTTCGGCGAATTGCTCACCCTTCAAGAGCATTGTCTCACACTCAGCTGACGCCGTGGGAGGCTGCCGACTTGATCGTCGATCTTATCACACCCGAAGGAATCGCCGACGAGACAGTGACCTTCGGATTCCGTGATTTCGACTCTTTGTCGCAGTTCCAGCTGACGCCCATTACAATGGAAGACGGCGTCGACAAGACCTCGGGTTCTTTCCACAGAGATCGAATTCAGCAGTCTCGTTCTCCGCCATGTGCGTGCACGTGCCAGTCTCGCATCGAGCAGATGGCAAAATGGCAACAGCAGACTCTTGATCGTTTAGCCTCGCTCGAGTCGCTCGTTGGAGAGCTCGTTCGAGGGGTTCGACACAATCGAAAAGACCAGCAAGAATTCTAGACTGCAAAGGAAACATACCGTTGTGAAGCCTTCGCGATTACCTTTTTCTCTGCAATATGATGGCAATAGATACTAACAACACAGGCCACGTACGACGATGATGGCTATCAGCCACGAGATTTGCGGGTCTTCAGCTTCTTCTCCAAGCGATCACGTGCGGAGCCACCGGTTTTTCTCTTTCCCGTTGATGGAGTCGATTTTGAGGTAATGGGAAGAGGTGGGCGCATCATCAAAGAGCCGCCATTCACTCCAACGGGGGAACTTGGCACATCAGCTTGCTCTTGGTAGTCCTCATCATACTCTTTTGACTTGTTCCCTTTCGACTGAGTCAACGGAGGCCGTCCTCGCTTGCGCTTCTGAGAGGGTTTGGCGAGAGGGTCGGGTGGATTCATTTCATGCGTACCCCGTGAAATTGGCTCCTCGTACAGGGATGCGACTGGAGACGGTGGTGCGGATGGTGGTGGGGGTGGCGGAGGAGGAGGCGAAGAGGTCTCTGCGGGTGGAGACGGTAGTGGAGCGGCAGCAGGCATTGGTGATATCACATTAGGGGCGGTCACAACATCGTCGGCCTTACGCTTCTTTGTCGCGTTAGCTTTCGACCCCTTGCTTTTCGATCCTTTCTTCGATTTCTTCTGCAAGGTTGAACCTGACCGCTTTTTTTTCATCGCCACGCGACAGCGAGTACATTCATAGATGTCGGGAGGATCTTCAGTATCGGGAATTTTTTCACAGCTCGTGTGCTGCCAGGTTTCACACACCTCACACTGAACCATACGGATTCCGTCATCGTAGTTCTTCTTCTGCACACCACACGGGCATACAAACAGCCAGTCATCTGAAGCTCGACACTTGAAACACCAAAAAATGTCGTGGATGGGGACACGCACACAGTCGATGTGCACCCACGACTTGCAATTGTTGCACTCAACCATCTCACGTCCGTCATCGTAGTCTTCACCTCCCAGTCCACAACTGCAAGCGACTATCCAGTGTTCATCTTCTCCCCACGCGGAGATGGTCTGAACAGGCATTCCCGTCTTTGCACCAGATTTCGCACTTTTCTTCTTCGAACGCGCACTCTTCTGTCGCTCCAGGATGTGTTGTCGAGCTTTTGCGATGACTTGCTCTTTGCCCTCCTTCGTAATCTGCAGATCCTTCAATTTCGCTCGCTTTCGAATTGCGATCAGTGCGTCGACTGGCACTGGGGGCAAATCAGGATACGCACTTTCAGGATCGAACTCATTGTCACTGTCGCTTGAACTGCTCTCTTCGGGCTCGTCAAATTCTTCCGGCTCTTCTTCTCTTTGAGGCTCCTTCGTATCTTCAAGTTCATTCGGTTTCTCATCATCGTTGTCGCTGTCGCTGCTACTACTACTGCTGTCATCATCGCTGCTGGAATCGCTGCTGCTGTCGTTCGTGTCTCCGTTGTCATCATCACCTGCTGCAGGCGGCTCGTGATCGCTTTCCTTCCCAGTGTCTTCGCCATCTGAGGAGTTGGCGCTTGATGAGTCACTCGAATCTGAACTGGAGTCGTCGCTGCTGCTGCTGCTACTGCTACTGTCATCTGTCGCAATCCGAGCAATCGAGTCCCTAGGCTCGCCAAAAGCTGCTACGTGCGCTTGGGTCGCCGCGCGGCCGTTACGACCTGGGACTTGTGCTTGGTCGACATCCGGACGTGAGGCGGCAAGCTCATCACGAGAAAGCTCGGTGACGTCATCTAAGTCAGGATTCGTTGCGTCAGCTCTGTTCATGACTGGCTCATGTGACTCCACAGCTAGTTTCGCTTCAATTGCCGTGAACATCTTCTCCAGCATCGCGGACGGGGTGCATTTTGCTGCAGATTTGCATATTGAAATCACCCGCTCGCGAATCTCGGGGTCCACAGCGCCGGTATCTTCTAACTTTCCAGACAGCCAGTCCTTCAACACTGGGATAAGATAATGCAATCCGCGCCACTCCCACGTGGTTAAAATCGACGGACATGTCGAAAGCATCTTCGCGTAGTATGCAACGGCATACCACACCGCGCACTCAAACTGGGGAAAGAAAAACCGGCCTTCAATCTGCTGTCCCTTTTCTTTTGTGTGGCAAAGCAGCTGAGTGTCCATGTGATACCCCGAGAGGAAGTTCCCGCCAAACGAGATCGAGTCCTCGGGTGTGTAGACCGCGTGAATCCAGCCCGACGGCAGCATCATCGTATCACCAGCACGCATCTCCAGCACAGTGCACTCTCCGCTCGGCACGAGGTCACCGAAAAACGGCGTCTTTCCTGCAAGTCGCACATAGTCGGATTCCCAGTTTGCAAACTCGCGCAGGTTGGACTCGGTCGGTGGCATCACGAAAAAGTACTGCATGCGTCAACGAGTCTTCGTCAGAAATTGCACCACGTAACCTACTACTTGCATGACACGCACCTTGCGACCCGTGTAGAGATGGTACCACACCGAGGAGCCTCCAAAGTCGACGTGACACTCGGTGTAGCTTCCAGCGGCGCTCATCAGACAGTACAGCCGCACCTTCGGTGCCAATGCCTTCTCCTTATGGACCATGGCTTTCGACCCACTGACGGCGGCCCAGTGCTTCTCGACCCAGCCAATCTCCTGCACGACCTTGGGCGGGCGCACAACCTTGTCCAGCCGCGTGCCCGTGCACTCGAGACTAATGAGATTGCGCACGCTCTTCCGTTGCGACGGCGCCTGTCCAAAATACGCCATCCAGTCCTTGAGCTTCATGTCCTCCAGCTCTTTCTGCGTGGCGACCTAGCTCAACCCACCAAACAATGCCACGAGTTAATCTCCTTCCCAATGCTTCTCCTCATGTATCCTCCACGTACATCGAATGCGCGCACGGTCCGCTCGGCGCCGATCGCGGCCTCTAGATCCTTCAGCGACATCGCCCCCTGGGCTGGCACTACACCATCGTACCAAGCGTGAGTTTGTCTCGCGGTAAATTGTCATGTTTCCCCCTCATTGAATCTCACCGATGAGGTCGAGCTGCGCTGGCGACCGCACCAGCAGTGGCGCACGAAAGCCCGTCTGGTCCAACTACAAACCATCATATATATCCATGAGCAAGCTCCAGTGCATCCTGCCAGCTCCCACGGTTACGTACAAACTCCTTGTCGACATGCTGGTCGGCGGCCACGATTGTCGCGACGCCGGCGGCCGTCGCGCTGTCAAATCGCGCGAGACGCGCCTCGAAATCGACCGGCGGCGGTGTCGACGTCATGGGCGTCGAACGAGCGCGCGGGTGCACCGACCAGCGCTCTCGGGGGGGCTCGCCACGCACGGAAGCGACCACCTCCAGACTCATGGACTCTCGGTGCAACTCGCCGTTGGGGGGGCCCGTGACCTGTCCCCCACGGAGCGGAAAAGGCCTTGGAAAACAGGGGAAAGCCCCCTCTAAAGCGATCACAAACCACCTCGAATGCGGGGTTTTAGCTGCGGTCCCCTGTTGGGATAAAATCCTGATCCCGTATTTGGAGGAGTGTCCCTTGTGTTGGATGTGCTTCAACACGGGACTCGTCCACCAAGCGCACCAACCAAAGCGGACCGACCACCTTGCAGAGATCTCCGGACCACCGACCCACGTACGTATAGAAGACCCCGTGTGATCATGACGCAGTGGCTGCTCCTGCGCAACGGCCTGCTGCGCGTCTCCGTGTCCGCGTCCGCTGCGGGCACGGCCTCTGCCTGTTCATCCACCGTGGCCACGAGCTCCACGTCCACACGCGCGCGCGGGTCGCATCTGCTGCGGCGCTTCTCGTCCGCGCCCGATCGCCACCGCCGCAACCACTTGAAGAGCAACCGCGACCACAAGGACAAGACGACTCGACCCGACGAGCGCAACAACGACAGCAAACCCAAGCTCAGCAACTGGAACCTCTTTGACCATGCCGGTTCCACAGGTGGACGGTCCGGCGGTGCTGGGGGCAAAACTGGTGGGTCGAAAGCCACGCCCAAGAAACAGCAGCAGCCACGCAATACGTTTGCACAACGCAAGGCGAATGCCGCGCCCAAGAAGGATGACGGACTGGTCTTTACCAACAAATTCCAGAACTTGCTGTCGTTTGCGTTTGACGACGACGAGGAGGAGGAGGATCAGGATCTGAAGAAGGACGCACGGACGCAGCAGCACACGCGGCATCCAACGAAAGGCGCGATGGGCTCGCCGTTTGTGACCAACCACATCGCGAGCCGCAAGACGCGTTTTGGTGCCACGCCGAAGCGTGAAGAAGCCGACGAGGACGAGAGCGACGACGACGACATTTTCGCCGACACGAACGACCTGGCAATCTCGTCGCTCGCGCTTGATCCCGAGGTGGAGGACGACGACGAGAGTGACGTCGTGGCCGTCACCAAGGTGAAGAAGACCAAGCCCAAGGCCGAAGACGCGGCCAAGAAAAAGCAGCTCAAGCATCAAAAGAAGAAAGACGGTCGCTCGTTGCTCAAAACATTCAAGTTTGAGAACTCGATCTTTGGCAAAGAAGCCGACTTTTTTGGCGACGTGGATTGGGACGAACGCGGGAATGAGAACCGCGAGGAGCGCCGCTTTAAGCGCCAGCAGCGTAAGGTGGATCGCCACAAGCCGAAGATCGTGCTGCCGCCGCAGGAAGTGGAGATCCCGACACGCATTCTCGTCAAGGATCTCGCGGAGCGGATGAGCATCAAGTCCAAGGTGCTCATCCACGCATTGCGAGACCTGGGCGAGCGCGTGACGGAAGATTCCGTGATCACGAACGACATTGCAGAAGTCGCGGTCGAGTCGCTGAATATGATCCCGGTGCTGTTGCCGCCTGAGTTTGTGGACGCGGAGCTCACGGTGCCGCCTGAGGACTGTTCGGCGTTCCCAGTGCGACCACCGGTGATCTCGGTCATGGGCCACGTCGACCACGGCAAGACCACGCTGCTGGATGCACTCCGCAAGTCCAAGGTCGCGGCCTCAGAGGCGGGTGGCATTACACAGAGCATTGGTGCGTTCACAGTGGAGCTGGGCAAGGCGTTTGGCAAGATGACGTTCATTGACACGCCAGGCCACGCGGCGTTCAGCGGCATGCGCTCCATGGGTTCAGAGGTGACCGACATCATCGTGCTGGTGGTCGCCGCCGACGACGGTGTGCGTCCGCAGACCAAGGAAGTGATTGAGCTTGCTCAGAAGAACAAGGTGCCGCTCGTGATCGCGGTCACCAAGGTCGACATGCACTCGCACAGCCAGGACGAAGTGGTGACGCGTATCGCGAGCGAGCTGCTCAACCACGGTGTCGTGGTCGAGTCGATGGGTGGCGACACGCCGCTCGTGTGTGTGTCGGGCAAGACAGGCGAAGGACTGGACTCGCTCAAGGAGACGATCGCACTTCACGCCGAAGTGATGGACCTACGTGCCGACACGGCTCCGCACGGCGAAGCCGTCGTGCTCGAGGCCAAGATGGCGCGCGGCGTCGGCCCCCAGGTGGACACGGTTGTCAAGTGGGGCACGCTCAAGAACGGTGCCGTCGTCGTGTGTGGGCTCGAGTACGGTAAGATCCGTGCGCTGACCGGTCCGGACGGCAAGCGTCTCAAGACCGCGACGCCCGGTACGCCCGTGCGGGTGATTGGTCTGAAGGGCCTGCCCAACTCGGGCGACGCGCTGCTCACGGTGCCGAGCGAAGAGCGTGCGAAGGAGATTGTGCAGCAGCGCGAGGAGATGATCCAGTGGGACTTGCTCGCGGCCACGGAGGAAGCCGAAGCCCAAGCCAGCGGCGAGGAAGTGCACCACCGGAGACGTCGCTACATGGGTGCGCACGCCAAGTCGCGGGAGATTGAGCTGCGTCGTCGCCAGGCCGAGGACGAAGCCAAGCGTATCGCGTCGCTCAAGGTCGGCGAAGACGGGTACCAGGCCAAGATCGTGCCGATCATTGTCAAGACGGACTCGATGGGCGTGATCGCGGCCATCGACGATCTCATCGCCTCGCTGCCGACCAACGAAGCCGTCGTGAAGCGGATTCTCGGTGCTGTCGGGCCTGTCTCATCCTCGGATCTCGCACTTGCCGAAGCCACGGGTGCGCGGATCTATCATTTTAACGTCAAGCACCCGGGCAGCATTGACCAGGAGGCGCTGCAAAAGGACGTGGCGTTGCACGGCCACAATGTGATCTACTCGCTGCTGGACGACATCACGGAGCTGCTGGAGCAAAACCTCGAGGGCGTAGAAGAGACCGAGGTTGTCGGTGCCGCCGAGGTGGTGCAGGAGATCCCGATCACCAAGTCGGGACGCCGCACGGTCAATATTGCCGGTTGCAAAGTCACAGCCGGGGCTCTCAACATGCAGGCCAAGTACCGTCTCGTGCGCGACGGCGAGATCGTCGCGACGGATCTGAGCATGGAGACGATGCGCCACTTCCAGGACAAGGTGTCGGAGGTGACCAAGGGCCAGGAGTGTGGTCTGCTGCTGCAGGGCACGCACAGCTTCCAGCCCGGCGATCTCTTGGAGGCGTACACGGTCAAGGTGGTCAAGAAAGTGGTGTAGAAGAGGAGACCAAAATTTCCCGACATTGTCGACATTTTCGACGGCGTCGATAAAACGAACCGGGTGATGTGGGGTGCTGTTATCGACCAACCCCTGCTGCACTCCCCAACAGTAGACCGTATTTATCCCAGACGTTCAGTCTCCCGCCCAAACGAACCCGATGATAAACTTGTCAATATCTGTATCCCTTTCAAAAAGATTCCAGTGTTCCACCGCAATCATACACAGATACCCACACTGAACCTGTATAAATACATATTCTGCAAGAGACCATGTCTGAGAAGGGCTGTTGGGCTGGCCCCCCCCCCTCTTCTCCTCGTTTCCTCTCCGTCGCGTCTTCGCCCTGGGGGCAACACAAGAATTCAAACGGCCTTGTTCGACCTCTTCGACCGACACCCTTCTTCTGATGGAGGCCCACGGCGTGAACCCGATGGGCATGCAGGGCATGAGCATGCCGATGGGGATGCCCATGTCCATGCCCATGGCGATGGCCTCAAACGGCGCCGCGCCCGCGCCGCCGATGGTCGGCATGGGCATGAACCCCATGGGCGTGAACCCGCAGTACCAGCAGCCCATGATGATGGGCATGGGCGGCATGAACGGCATGCCCATGAACACCATGCCCATGGCGAGCGCCGGCGGCGTGCCCATGGGCGGCATGAACCCGGCCGCGCCGCCCATGCAAGTGCCCGGCGCCGCGGGCGTGCCGGGCGCCGTCGGAATCGCCGCTCCTCCGACCGCTCAGCCGCCGATCGCCGGCGCCGACTGGCGCATCCAAGTCACGCGCGAGCACCGCGCGAACCTCATCGCCAAGATGTACGTGCCCGTTATGGAACGGAGGAGATTGCACTGAAACTGATGGCTGGGGGTGATTTGGGAAATGTAGCTACAACGAGTTGGTCCGCGTGTCGAGCGAGCCGCCGCCAGGGATCAAGCTCTGGATGAACGTCGCGTGGTACGAGCTGCAGCTGTACAAGGAGTCGCGTACGCAGCAGGACTACATCTCCAAGATCTTTAACCGGCTCAAGACGCTGCGCGCGCAGCAGCCCGACATGAACGCGGCGATGAATGCGCAGAACCTGCCCAACAATGGTATTCTCTCGCGGCTCGACTTTTCGTACTACAACAACATGAATCCGCGCGCCGGTGGGCAGGGTATGATGGGTGGACCGGGCCAGCCCCAGCCTGGGTACCCCGGTGGACCGCAGCAGTTTCCCGGTGGCGTGCAAGGCGCGCCGCCGCAAGGTCGACCGAGTGTCGGTGGTCCTGGAATGGCGAGCGATATCCCTGGATCAGGCACGGGCACGACACCACGGAGTGCCGCGGCCGCTGCGATGGGTATGCCCGGTGCGCCAGGCGGTGCAGTCATGAAGCCGGATGGCAACGTGGCCGACAATGCGGCGGAGTACTGGCGTCAGCATGCCGCGCTCAAGACCAAGTACCACGAAGATGTGGAGAAAGTGCACAGCGCGTTTAAGAAGTACGTCGACCATATGAAGGATCAGAACGAGACCGACCAGAAGAAGAAGCTTCGGTACCTGCTCAGCTATGTGCAGCTTTGTGCGAGCGTGTTGAGCGAAGACAAGTCGACCCATCAGCCGCGTAAGCTCGAAGAGCTCGACAAGGTGTACAAGTACATTGTCAAGATTGTGAACCCATACTTGAAGAAGCTACGGACAGAGACTGACCGCCGCAGCTTTCCCCCGGGGGTGACCGGTCCGCCCGGCGCACCTGCTCCAGGCAATGGTGCCCCCAACGCACCAGGTATGAACCTCATGAGCGGCCCCAACCCTGGTATGCCACCACAGGCCCCGCCGGGCCAGCAACCCGGGACCGCCCAGCAACAGCAGCAGGCGCAGCAGCAACGAGCACAGCAGCAAGCCATGGCGAACCAGGGTGGCCAACCACACCAGCAGCAAAATGCGCAGCAGCAGAATGCACAGCAGTCGGCGCAGCAAAAGCACCAACAGTATCAACAGCAGCTTCAGCAGCAACGCCATCAGCAGATGCAGCAGCAGCAGCAACTCCAGCAGCAACAGCAACAGCAGCA
>JAADVY010000047.1:0-36350 GCA_023336035.1 Pythium plurisporium
AGCTGGTTCATGCCATTCTCCGTGAGCTGCTCGAGCGGCACGTGGTACGCGTCGAGGTTCTTGCGGTTGTTGGGGCACAGACGCGCGACCACGCCATTCGGCGCGCGGCTGCCATGGCGCGAAAGCGTCACGAGGCGGCGTAGCTCGCTGTGGGGATAGTGGACACGTGCGTCAGCGATCCGATACGAAAAATACATACTCTCTCAAGTCGTTCGTACCTGTCGGCGGCGTCGGCGGAGCCACTCAGCAGCACCGCGGCGACCGCGGCGGATGCGAGCGCAACGCGATAGAACGTCCACATACGAGAGTGGTGATGAAGAGAGCAAAAATGCAAGTGATGCGTGTAGCGTCAGGAAGGCAGACCGTGACCGATGGTGGCGATCGCGACAAGCTCCAGGCCGCCGATTCGGTTCGGTAACCACTGTGACAACGGCCGGCGGGCAACGCTGGACGGTGACGGTGTGTACACACTACGCCACCGACGGGAACGGCCCGGTGGACCAAACCAATGCGGCTATCGCCACCGACCACATCACAGATTAACGCCACCGACCACATCACAGAGGTGGTTGAAGCTGTCACTATTCTGATATACTCCCTCGCGCGACGGACGCTCCATATCACAGACGCAGCTTTTGGACCATAGCATCACTAAACTCGACGCGGCGTGCGAGCGTCTCCTTCACCTGCGCGGCCGAGAGCTCCCACACGGCGCCGCCGCGGCTGCGTCGACCGAAAATGTCGGCCACGTCGGCCGGTGCGTCCACGTTCAGCACGCTCGCGATCTGCGTGAGCCGCGCGAACCGCGCGCGTGCGTCGAGGCCGCTCGCGCTGAACAATCCGCTGACGACGCGCAAGTCCTTGTCGAATTGCAGCGCGCCAAGCGCCGTGAAGCGCGCGCCACGCGACTGGAACCATTTCTCGAGTGTCTCCGCTGTCGCCCCCGCGAGCGCGTCCACGAGCGCGGCGAAATTGGTCGGCGAGAGGCTCGGACGGAACGCCGCGAGCACCTCCCGCATGGCCACCACGAACGCGTGGGCAAACGGATCGTTGGCCTCGTTGAACGTAAACATTTGGTCGGTGAGCTCGTAGGTCACGGCCTTTTTCGCGCTCGTCGAGAGCAGCGGCGCGAGGCTCGCGTGGAGCTTAGGCTCTAGCACTTTGCAGAGCTTCTTGCGCGAGGCACCAAGGAGCTGCTTGAGCTCGGCCGCGGCATCGTCCAGGGCATTCAAACACGTTTGCAGATGCGACGGCACGTCGTCAAAGTCTTCTCGTAGTTCACCTTCGATCTCGGCCTTGAGCTGGGCGATGTAGTCTCCGGTCGCCTCGAGCGAGTTCATCACCACGTCGGGCCCCTGTTCCTTGCGGGCTTCAGCTGCACTGCTTGGCGCCGTGCCCACGGACGCCATGCCCGACGCCAAGCCGGCAGCACCACCGATCTGGATCTTACTGAGCTTGGCGAGCTGCTGCATCTGGTCTCGCAGCTGATTGGACGCCGCAAGCAGTCCACTCTCCTGGTCGAAACGTGTAACGTGGGCCGCCATGTTGCGGATGCGAGACCGCAACGTGTCACCGAGAGCGTCGCGCAGCATGGTATTGATCATGTTGAGCACACCGGCGGCGCAGTCCGCATGACCCGTCGCGAGACCGCGCATGCCCGAGTTTCGTGCGACGTAAAAGATCTCGTCAATGGCCGAGGAGATGGGGAATGTGACCACTTCACCGACGCCCGAGCCACCCGCTCCAGAGCCGGAGCTATCGGCAGCAGATGCGATTGAACTCGAGTACCGCAATTCCTCCCACTGAAATGCCTTCTTGGCGGCCATCGTGAGCAGCTCGTTCTCAAAGAAACAATAGTACCCTGCCAGCTCCTGCACGTTCCTGCCCAACTCACTTTCGCTGCTAGATGGAAGCACTGCAGCATGATGACTGGGGACATCGGTGTCAATCGGTTCGGCGATGCGTGACCGCATGAACCGCTCGTAGGTCTGCGTGTGTTGGATGATCAACGCGACTTCGTTCAACTGCTCGTTGAGCATCTCGATCGCGTCTTCTGTCTGCGCCGCCCGGGCAGCCGCAGTTGCTGAGTGTGCTCCGCCACTCTGCGCAGGCAAAGCACTAGTGGCCGCAGCGGCATCGACGCGGTTGTTCTGCTCGCTCATGCGGTCGTGGAACTTGCGTTGCTGCATGTACGCCGACAGTGTCGCAGCCGACGCCTTCTCGCCAAGCGCGTAGATCGCTCGGATAAGCCTGTTGACGCCCGCCACACGTGCAAAGCACGCGCCTGCTAGCTGGTCGTACTCTTGTGCGACGGCCGCGACGTTGTTGAAGATGCTCGTAAGATGATCCATAAGCTCCTTCGTGCTGAACGAGCCCCTGGCCATCGGCGCCAACTGTTCCTCCAATGCGGCCGAGACGTGGTCAAGCAGCTGCTGGAAGCCCTTTTCTTCGTACTCGACGCCCACGATTTGGAACAGCGGCGCGTAGAGCTGCACCTGCGCGCGGTCGTTCGCACGCAGTCCGTCGTCGAACGCCGTCTCGATGACGCCCTTGAGGTCGCTCTCAATCGTGTCCACGCGCAGCTTGTCGGCCACATCCAGCGGCATGACCTGCTCGATTTCCTTGAGCTGTTTGAGAAATGTGGCTGCCTCGGGGTAGTTGCGCAGTTGCATGGCGCGGCGGATGCCCGCGAGCGCATTGCGCAGCGACAGCAGCTGGCCGGACTGTGCCAGCGTCGTCGTGAGCCGCGACTGCAAAATGTCGAGGCGGCGGACCTCTTTGGTCATCTTTGCCGCGACGTCGTTTGCATTGGCGATGCGCTCGACCACGGCGCCCGTCTGCGCGCAGAGCACCGTCACCTCGGGGGTGAGTGCACGGAGGTCGCGCACGGCACGCAGCGCCGCGGTCTTTTCCGGCGCCGCGGCGTCGCTCAGGAACTGTGCACAGTCACGCTGCTGCTCGCGCTGTCGCTCGCGCACGCGTGCGAGCCGCTCCAGCAGCTCTGCGTGGCGCTCCTGCGCGTGCTGCTGCGGGCGGCGGCGCGGCGACCCGACCATCCCTGTCATACGGTACTCGGGCTTGGACGCGAAAATCGGATCTCTCCATAGAGACCCAATCAGAAGTTCGTGAGGTCCTATTTGCAGCCAATCATAGATGCGTTCAGTGTGCTGGAGCTCTCCCATTACTCGATCCGGGCTGGCCGAAATGGAGAGCGTGGAGCTGTGCGCGCGCCTCTCGCGGCTCGTGCGCGCCGACGCCACTACCACTGGTGACGAGCCGACGGAGATTCGCGCTACGCTGGACGCTCTCATCGCGTTCTACGACGACACAGCGGCGCGCGAGTGTCAAGACGCGGCGGCACAGACCGTGGCTGGCGTAGACGACATGGTGCTCGTGACGCTGCAGCGGCTGCTGCTCACGACACTGCGTAGCGGTTGCGATGCCGCCACGCAGGAGCGCGCTTTTATAGGTGCGGTACTGCTGCTGCGTCGCTGCGGGAGCCGCCTGTCACCGGCGCGCATTGTGGAGATGCTGCAGGCCGCGGCGCTGTACCTGCCGACCCCGACGGCGGCGATCGACCCCGCGACCGCTCCCAGCGGCACCGTCCAGACCAAGACCGACGAAGAGCTTACAATAGCCGTCCTGGAGGTCGTGCAGCTGCTCCTGTCGACGTCGGTCGCTGGTGCAGCGGTGCAGCAACTCACACGGTCCCAGGACTCGACCCACTTTCTCGCCTACGTTGTCTCCAGCTTGCTGCAGCTCGCCGAGCGCGAGCGCCATCGCGGACTCGCCGAGTTGGCTATCCGCGTGCTGAAGCGCCTTCTCGACCGCGTCGCGCCGAATGTGAACGTGCTACGGATGTTCTTCCCGGGTGTGTCGGTCGGCATGTGGAAGACCATGAGCGCGCCGTTGCAGTCGTCCAAAGTGGTCGTCGCAGCGCTCGAGTGTCTCACGACCACGATTTCCACGTGTCTTGGTGGCTCCGCGCACTCCAACAGCCCCGTACCCTCTCAGTATTCGCTCGAACGACTCCGGCAGCTCGAGAAGACGACAAGCGCGTCGAACGAGACTCAACCTACAGACGTGTGGCTCGAGCAGGCGGTCGACAAGGTCGACCATCTCCTCTCTTACATTCTCTCCTCGAAAGGGATGGATCGTCAGCCATGGCGTGTGCGGCTTGCAATGGTGGATCTCTGTGGTGTAGTCGTCCTCCGCTGCCGCGTGTCACTCGCACCATCATTCTTCCGCTGTTTCGAAGAACTGATGGTGTTGAGCACGCACGCGATCACCAACGTTTCGCAGGTCGCCATCGATACGATGGAATGCCTGAGACGGGAGCTTCCCCTCGACGAGTGGCTGTCACTAGAGTCCCAGTTCGCGGAGCGGTTTCTGCTGCAGTTGTCGACGCTCGAACTCAACTGTGGCACAGAGCAAGAAAGTAGCAGTGCCCACACCATGGATATCCTCATTGGATACATCCAGTTCCAGCAGCAGCGATTTCGGACGGTGCTAGATGACTCGATGCCTTCGATTTTCAAGACGTTACGACACGTATTGGCGTTTGCTGGGTTTGATATTGATTTGCTCCGACACGAACGTCCTCGTGAAGACTTTGCTACGGCCAGCGGACGGCTTGATGTTCTACCGTACTTTCAAAAACGATTTCGCCATTTCCACGAGGAGTCGACTGTATCGGTGGCCATTCGGTTGCTGCAAAACCTGGGGTCGATTGCGACCCCTGCTGTCGTTGTTGACACAGCCATGCAGACCTTGCAGACAGAGGAACAAGACGACCAAGAGAATCGCGATGCCGTCCTTGTCATCATGAACGAGTGCCTACGCGCGCAGCTTGATCTCAAGGCGTCCCAAATGGACAGCATCCATCTTGTTGGCCGCGTGCTCGACGATCTGCTCCAACTGCCTCTATGGTCGTCAACTTCTCGTCGTGACAAGAACGCAACAACGCTTTTGATCGAGTGTGTTGGCATCTGTGTCGATCTGTGTGGCACCGCGTTTGAAGAATTTTTGGTGTACGTATTATATCCTCTCGTGGAGAAACTCGGTGATTCAGCAACGCAAGTCGAGCGAGCGGCACTGACGACGCTACAGAAGATTTCCTACGTCTGTGGCCATGGAGATCTCCATGCGTTGTTCAGCGCTAACATGGACTATTTTGTCGATGCGCTGTGTGCGCGGCTGGAGCAGCTGGAAACGTACCCGCAGTCACCCCAGGTAGTGGAGGCGCTGTTGCGCCACTCGACTGTGTCGTCGTTGCCTTTAATTGATGAGATCGCTCGGTCGCTGCTTCGCGCGGTCGACTTGTACCACGACACGCCAGCCGTAGCAGTTGCCCTGCTCCGCTCGCTGCAGCTTTTGTTGGGGAGCTTTGCAGTCAAATCGAGTACGTCAGAGTTGCCGCCTGCTGCCATCAACACGCCCGACGAAACGCCTCCGCTCACGCGATTCTTGCAAGAAATGCGAGTGATGGTGGAACCGCTATCGAGTGAGTTGACGGTGGACGAAAACGAGGTTGCTCAGGATGATGCAGAGCCGGAAACCACTGCAAAGAGTGCGATGCCCGTCGAGTTCGATACACAAAATGAGATTGACGAAGACCACCCAGCCGACGCAGACAACGAAGATGATCCCGACAAGGAGCTTCCATCTCTGCCTTTCCAGACGCAGACTGTGGAGATTCTCGAACGGTGCAGCTACTTTCTTGCGGATGCCGATCCCATGGCATGCTGTCTCGTGTTAGAAACCATGGTGGAGGGAGTTCGATACCTCCGCGGTCGCCAAAAAGAATTGCTTCCACTGATCCACCGGATCTGGCCATCGATTCTACACCGGCTCACAGTAGCCAACCGCCCTATACTGACTGCCACGATGGAGTTGCTAGCGACACTGGCCGAGTGTGCAGGCGATTTCATCGGCGATCGATTCATCGAGACGGTGTGGCCACCAGTGAAGACGCTTTTGGCATCAATTGGCGACTCGGAGTCTTCGGCGGGGGACATAGGTACGCCGTCACTCAAGAGATCCATGCTTCTTCTCTCTGTGGATGAATCAAACGGTGCTCTTCAGCCGGTGAAGGAGAATCCAACAGCAGACACGATGTCCACCTCCCTGTCTCCAATGGATCGCCGTCTGACTTTCGAGGCCAAGTTACTAAACGCGACCCTCCGTTGTCTATGTGTGGTGTGTGAGAAGTCGACCACGGTGATGTCGCTCGTGCCAGACATCATCGACAGCTGTGCAAGATTTCTCAGTCCAACGTTCGCGGGATCCACCGTCACGTGGGCGAAAGACCTCATGTTGGTGCTTGCTACTCTCAATGGTGACGAGGTTTTTGTCGCCATGGCAACTCTCTCGCAATGGCAGCCCCCGCCAGCCCCGTCCACTAGATTCCCCTCGTATGAAGCCGATTATCTCACCCTCTCACGTCCACCGAAACTCAAGTCCAATACCAGTAGTCACAGAGAAGATCAGACTCATCAACAGCTACAACACTGCAGAGCCAACGCAGCCTTCGTGCTGGACCAGCTCATGTCCAGGGCAAATTAGGTCAGCACGAATCACGATTTTTGGTAATGCTAATTGGGCGTTAAGTTGTGAAGATCTACTGATGAAGCACAGCGTCACGATCCACAATTCATTTGTTCGAGAAGCGCTCAAAACTCCGTGGAGGCCATAACGTTGAGTCCAGCAGCTTTCATGTCAGCCAAGAATTCGACAGCTGCAGACTCGAAACCCACAACTGGAGACGAGCAGTCGGTGAACAAGTATAGGTCGTCAAGACGGTCGGCAGGCCAGTTGGCCACCAAGTCGCGGACCGAATAGTTGACACAGTGGGAAAGTGCTTCGCCGACGATCACCACACTGCTGGACTTGGCCAGGTTGTCAATGAGTGCTTGATTCAGTGCAGTCGCGGGGTCGAACGACAGCTCGTACTCGGCCCGCAACGCCGAATAATGCTCGGTGAACGAGTTGGTGCCCTTGAGGACATACTGGATGGTTGTCTTCTTGTTCTTTGCCCACTCCAGAGCAGCCGCGTGAACGTTCGGGACGATGTTGTGGCCTGGCGTGCCGATGATGCAGTGCTCCGACCAAATTGAAAGCATGAACTTCCCATCACTCTCCAATGCGCTCGTGTAATCGAGCACATAGTCCTGCAATGCCTCATCTCGCGGGCTCCACACACCATTGACAATGTCTTCGTTGGTGATCGTGGTGAAAGGTTCCGGCGAGTCGCCGGTGGCGTTTGTCCAGAAGATTCCATGCGCGATGTGGTACCGCTGGTGCGAGTCGAGTGTGAAAACGAGTTGAGATATCTCGTCAGTGTGAGAGTTGATGAAGGCGGTGATGCGCTCGGCGTCAGCGTTTGCGGTTGGGATCGCCAGCGACCCACCAGGGTGGAAGTCGACCTGCTGGTCAATCACGACAAGAGCGAGGCCGCCCTCAATCACCTCGTGTGCGAGCTGGACGTCCTGCTCAGTCGTCAAAGAGCAAGCTATTGTCTCCTTCCGCGGTGGACACGCCTTGGCGGCGATGCCAAAGGGCTTTCGAACAATCTCGCGCGAACGTGATCGGGTATGCGAGATGGGGTCGCACTCGGACCACCCGCTGAAGACCCCCCACTTGACAATCGACGGTCACGCTGTTCGAGGAAGACTTCAAAGCGGCAGTGTTGTTTGAGCACGCAAGCGCGAGCAATAGCGCCGTGAGCACAATTGCGAGCTTCGGCATAGAGGCTACAGGAGCTTGAGTTGAAACAGAGCACGATGAATGCGTGTGGCGTGCTGAATTGAGGAATGGCTTGTGCCGCAGTTGGCAGATGATGTGGAGTGCATGCATCGTGATGTTGGTATTCGAGAGGCGGATACCTGCTTGGTGCAGTCGTCTGACCACTTGCATCGAAAATGCCCGTGACCAGTGCGCAGAGGATTAGCGAGGCACAATAGCCAGCTGCTATAATACCATCTCAATATCAATATCAGGAGCTGCTGACAAATACAGTCGAGTACCAACACCATTCACTGAGCGCAACAACTGCAGCAGTCATCGTCGTTTTGCTGGTGCTGATACGGGATCGAAAGATGTGATACCGCATCAAACCAGTCCTGGTCGCCAGGAAACGTTTTGTGTTGATAATGACACGCACTGGCTGCAGAGAACCAACTAGCGGGTACTTTCATCTCATAGCGCTTGCTATCTGCGCTGCCTCCTGCCAACCTACCAACTCAACGGCGCCAAGCGATGCATTGAGTGGTGAGCGAGATTTGAAAAAGCACAGGCTCTATATTGCTATATTCAGCATAATAAAACCGCACGTCCACAGTTACAACCTGTTGCTTGCACCAACGAAGTGGCATTTCTCCGTGCGAGACACAAGCAAATGCACCGAGTAGGTAGCTACTCCAGTGCCGTAAGCATGACAGCAAGGGTATAGCGCTCCGTCTCGTCTAATCACTAACTTGCCGCGGTGGCTGGTTCTACAGACCGCGCAACAGCAGCAGGTGCAGGATGTGCTCCTACTTGCCCACACCCAACGAGAGCAGAGAGTGGTTCCACGCGTTGATAGGTTCGAGATGAGACCACATTTTGCGAATGCGGTGGTCCGACTTTTTATGCGTCGCTTGTAGTGTGCGATGCACGCGCTCGGCAGTGACGAGCGTCGAGATCACGCTTCTTTGCGCACATGTGGGTTGCTTGTTTTCTCTGCCAGGCTGGTATCAAATAATCCCACTCACATTGCATCGGTTGTCGCAGCCCGAGTCAGTGGTCGGCTGCGAACAGGCAATTACTCTCGCACTTCGCTTGCCCGACGGATATCCTCTCGAGCGGCCGATGATCGCCTGTGTGTCCGGTGGAGAGGTAGGCACAGCATTCCAGTTGTACAGTAGTTTTCGCACACATCAACTGATCACGAGCCATCTACAACAGTTCTTGCCGCCTAGTCTCAGTGAGGACGGACAACTATCCCTCCCATGGCTCTCTGGTGGCTGGCCACAAAGTTACACCCTCGTGTCCCTGGTGCAAGATGTCTGTTTGAGACTCTCTCTACGGGTTGGAGGCGACTCGTTGGCTGAACTGGAAGTGGCATCGAGCCCCTCCACAGTTGCGTCTCCGCGACCATCGTCGCCTCCGCTCTTGCTTCTCATGGATTCGCCACCCAAACGGCTGAGTCCCTTAGCACCAACATATCGCGGAGATACGAATGATGACTATTCGGTGATGGTAGCCGTCACTACGCCGCCGCCGACTTCACCTACTCGTTCGACCCTCACATTCAAGTGCAAGTGGCGTGAGAGCCAGTGCCAGTTCCAAGCGAGCCCACCATTGTCCCTGGCTGGAGTATTTGCACTTCTTTGCCAGTACATTCCGAGTCTCACGACTCAGCGAAGGAGGCCCCAACTAGTCGAGTTTAACAGGTTCGTTCTCAAGTCCTCGTCCTACCTCTCTCTCTAGCGTGGCTCATGTGTGTTCTGGTACCTCCTCGCTAAAGCTCGAGCGGCGGCAAATTACTTGCAACGGATCAGGTATGGCGGCCCTGCATTTTTCAAGACCTGCTGGTATACACTCCAACGGATGTTCATGATATTATAACATAGCAATGGCATGCACTGCGGCACCGCGGCGAGTCTACAATCTACATCCTCATTAACGGTGCGTTGTGTGGACCGCATTTCTCATTTCGCATTAAACCTTCCAAACTCAAATCCTAAACGTGATGCAACCTAGAATCTCCATCACCCATGACGCCAGAGATGGCGAGTGTTGATCTTCTAGGTCTTCATGATGATGGAGCTCCTGTACAACTCGTGCATCCGCTGCACCCACCGCCGTCGCCGTCGCCAGCACCATCGCCGTCAAAAGCTGTAGCCCGTGGGCCTGTGTCTCCTGGCAAATACAAAAATCAGCACAAAGACGACGACGCTGAGCTAAGGAATGTGCGTCGAATCCAGTGGGCAGTAAGTGATCCCGTGAACGTGCTTGAGTAGAAGCGTGCCTGATGATCGAATGAACTTTACCTAGGAGTTGCAAATAGGCAAGATTGTTGGCAACGGCTCGAGGTGAGGTCACGTGTTGACAATGTGTGTGGATTGACATCGCGTACGGCTAACTCTGGCCGCGTTATCGTTTTGTATCCCGCCATTGTGCATCTACGCAGCTGTCGAGTGTACAATGCAACCTGGCGAGGCACTGACGTGGCTGTCAAAGTGTATGGCACAGTTGACGAGCGGGTTCTCGCTGGTGATTTAACTCTCATGCTTGAGGTGCATGTAGATTTACGGGAACCAACCGCAGCTTGGTCGAAAAGGAGTTCGGGAATGAGGTGTCGACGATGGCGCGGCTTGGCGCGCACCCGTCTCTCGTGCTCTTTCTCGCGGTCACGCAGCAACCGCTCAGTATCATCTTCGAGTATCTACCTTTCTCGCTGTTGTAGGTGGTTGTGAGTGCTGTTTTGGAGAAACTGGCTTGGTCTGAACCAACGCGATCGTTTTGCTCTTGTGTAGTGAGCTGATTAATGGCGTGGAGGATAAAACGCGCAAGCTGCCGTCATTCCCGACGTCATGGACGAAGCGCGTGACGATGATGGTACCAAGCAGCCAAACAAACGCGATGCGTTCGTATTGCTGGTGATCCTCACTCACCGTTGCGCTTGTCCATACACAGCTGGACGTCGCAAAAGGTCTTCAATTTCTCCACTCGTTCGACATTATTCATCGGTAGGCGCTGTTTCTGCTGTTGCACCTGGCTCCATGAGGGCGAACGAGTCTAACGTCTCGACGTGTCAATGGCTGCAGTGACATGAAATCACTGTACGGGGGATTCTGTATTCTTCTGCTGGATGTGTGCACGACGTTGATAGCGCACTCTTGTTGGTAACACACGAACAGCAACCTTCTCGTGACGCCCGAGGGCCGCGTGAAGCTCGCCGATTTTGGTATCTCGCGCGTGGCGCAGCCCAGCAGCGTCATGACAGGCTGCTGCGGTACCTTCCAGTGGATGGCGCCGTACGTATGTGCGCATTCGTGCAACGTGATGTTGGCTCACAAAGGTCGATGGTGCCATTCACAGCGAAGTCCTCCAGAGCGCCGCTTACTCGGTGTCCGCCGATATCTACAGCTTTGGCATTATCATGTGGGAGATTTGCGAGGCTGCGCCTCCATTTGCTGACCTCGCGCCGGCACTGGTGCCTGCGGCGGTGCTGCGCGACAAGAAGCGACCGCCGTTTTCGTCCCGCACGCCTGGGGTACGACTAGCCACGGGATGTTTCGCAGTCAACCTGCTCACCTCCGTTTCTCTCTGTGCTTTTCGCAGCCCCTACAGGAACTTGCACAGCGTTGTTGGCACGAAGATGCGGCGAAGCGGCCCAACGCCACGGAGATCGCGGCCACCCTGAATGGATTCTTCCATCAGACATGACCCACTAAGCGAACGACGCCACTGCATTACAGATTCCTTTCTACCGGAAGCTCGCGAGCCCCTCAATATACTGCTTGACTTGCGTGCGGAAGAGCTGACTGGTGATGGCCTTGGCGTTCGCAACGTCACTGAGCGGGTTGTTGACGACGTACTCGACGTACAGATGCGTGTAGAGGTGCTTGAGCACGGCGCTGAGATCGCCCGCGTGGTTGTCCGTGAGTAGAATGAAGCGCAGCCCACTTGGCGTCTCGTAGTGGTGACACGTGTACGCGTTTGTCTGGTACCGCTGCAGCCCCTCGCTGGGCAGCGCCGCGCCGTCGCTCGTCGCGTCGCCGGCGGTGGGCGTGACCTTGAAGACGAACTCCTTGAGCGAGAAGATGAGCCCGAAGAGCAGACGCTTCTCCTCCTCCGGGTCGGCGTACGTCACGGCGGCCTTGGAGGCGCCCGCATTCCACTTCTCGTGGAACAGGCACGAGCCGCTGCGCGAGTAGATGAACAGCGAGAAGATCATCGCGGCAGCGAGATCGTCGACTCCGGATATGGGTTGGAGAGCACACACGTACTTAGTGCGACAAGCGAGGTGCGAACTTTGTACGCCGACCCTACCCCGTCCGCTCTTGTCCGCCATCGTCCAATTCCACTTCGCAGGGTGCAGCGCGTCAGCATCATCTCTCGCGCATCCAACGGACCCGGAGGTCTGCACAAACAAGAAGCTCCACCCAGCCACGATGGACGCTTCTTCCGCCACGGCCTCCTCCTCCGTCATCCCACCGGCTCTGGGCGTGCGCGTGCGCGTGGACAGCGCGGACCCACAGGACGGTGTCCGCACGCGCGTGGTGGCGGCCGCGCAATTGTGTGGCGTCGCGCTGCAGGAAGACGCGGATGCGGCGACACAGACCGCGCGGTGGACGGCGAGCGCCGGCGCCATCGCGACCTCCACTAGCAGCAGCGGCATCCATCCACGCGCGATGCAGCTGTCGCTTGCAGCGCTCTTTCACTGGGTACTCGCGGACGTCGAGGCACTGACTGTCGAGGTGCGACCAGTTGATCTGGGCGATGGATGATGAGGGAGTGAGCTCTAACGACGCATGCACGCGTAGGTTTATGAGGCGATGTTTGACACGTGGGTCTCGTTCGAGGCGACTACGCTGCTAGCAGAGACAGACGCCGAGAAGCGCCACACGGTGGACGTGATCCCTGCGTCGGAGGAGAAGCGCGTGCTCGCTGCGCTGCAAAACAACACGATTCAGGTTGTGGATGCACGTGCATTGCAGCAGTACTTGGGCCTGGACGAGCAGCAAGAAGCAGTGGGTCATCTCGACGGCGCTGTGTGTGTGCCGTACGACGCGATGTTCGACGAAGAAACCGGTGCATTTTTGTCGGCTGACACCATCGTGGACGAGCTGGAACTGGCCGGCGTGGACTTTCAGACCGATGTGGTGGTCATCGGGTCATCTGCGATTGAAGTGGCTGCAGTGGCAACAAGTTTGATGCTCGCGAATCATGGTGGTGTCCAAATGTCCCTTGTAGGGCTCACGGATGACTTTGTGGATCGATTGCCGACGGAGCTGACGCGTGAGATCTTCAAGAAGGGCGACTTGCTGTTCGCGGGCGACGAAGGCAAGTTCGATTTGTCCCCGAACGCGATTGAGCTTGCTCGGTCTCAAGACGATGGAGACAACAAGGAAGGCAAAACACTGGAGCAAGAGTACGCAGAGCGCATCAAGAAGCCAAATGGTGACACTGAGGGCGCCGGAAACAAGAACGATGACGACGACGAAGCGAAGGATCAAGTCGTTTGGGTGAGTGAGAGCGGCCACCGCTACTTCGACATGCCCAGTCATATGAGTAAGGCCTCATTTGTGGAGGTCTCGCGTGAGATCTACCGCGTCGTATCGTTCGTGCTTGCTCCCTTTGGCTTCCCAGCGCGTCTCCACGAACGCTTCTCGGTATCGGAAATCAAGACTCGGTGCAGCGCGCTTTACCAGGATGTAATCGAAGTGTGCTCGGATCTCGTTTACCATCACCGCGGTCTGAATGAGGGTGCGATGGCTATGAGCGTGCACAAGTGGGTGGAGAAAAAGCGCGATCCTGAGTGCTCCCAACAAGTGCGTGCCATCAATGACCTACTGGATGTGCTGTACCAGCCACCGGTGTTCATTGAAGTGCCTGACATGGATGACGATCAAGTGGTTGAAGTCGCCAAGCAGATGCTCGACAAGCTGACTGAGGTGATCCAAAAGCGAGCGCCATGGGCACTGGAGACGGAGGAAGACGAAGAGAAATTGCTTGCGCCGGAGAGCGATGACGAAATAGTGGACGACTCCTCAAAAACCACCACGAAGACGAATGGATGGCAAGACAAAGTGTACCCTTCTGTGGTGTACGCACTCGGGTTCATTCCACCAGAGCCTAGGAAGAAGCACCAGCGCCTCAGTACGCTCCAGATCAAGTCATTCATTCAAGCTGCAGCGGAGGCTATCTGGGAAGTGATTGGCAAGTCCCCGTGCAGTCAAATCGAGTACCAAGCGCTGTGTGACACTGTTGGCAACCAAGACAAACGTGAGCTCTTGCAGTCGATGAAGCAGACGGCTGAGCGTGCGTTGTACGTCCTCAAGCACTCGTTGATGCAGTCGCTAGAACGGGAGGCAGACGTCGTGGATACTCTTGTGAGCGTCCGAAATACAGTTGAGGACGGCAACCGTGCCCACCGATCGGGTCGGTACGAAGTCGCGCTCTCATACTATACAAACGCAGTGGGCATGCTGCCGATCTTCCATCCGGAAGTGGTGCCAGCGTTAGTGGGGCGGATCAAGTGTCATATTCAGCTCGGCCGTTTGGATCAAGCGCGCCAAGAGACGGCTGTGCTGCTGAAGATTGATCCATTCAGCGTCGGTGCCTACACGTGCCTCGGTGAGATCGACGAGAAACTCTCGCGTCCCGAAGCGGCGATGCAGCACTTCGTCACGGCGTTCATTCTCGATGGTTCTCGCTCGCCCGACCATGCGGCCGCCATTGACCGCGTCGCGCGTAGCGTCGGACGCAACGTCGCCAAGGACATCTTCAAAGAGATGGTGGTGCAGCACGAGTTGCCGACCCAGTGGCTCGTGGAGAGCTACTTCGATTCGTTCGAGCACGACATTGACTTTGCCGCGCGTGTGCCCTTTGACATTGAAAAGTCGCTCGGCGTCGACGCTGCGGACCTGGACGCCGAGCGCTTGTTGAGTCGTGCAGTGCACTTGAAACGCAAGAAGCAGTACAAGGCAGCGCAGGCAGACGTGAGCGCTGTGCTTACGAAGGGTCTGGAGGATGACGCGCTGCGTGCGATGGCGCTGAACCTGCATGCGTCCTTCTTGTATGTTGCGGGCGATGTGCATGCCGCGATCGAGGCCATCGCGCAGGCACTGGAGCTGACGCCACAGTCCGTGAATGGACTCGTCAAGAAGGGCGGCTTCCTCTCGGAAGTCGGTGAGATGGAGCAAGCCACTGAGTGCTTCAACCAGGCAGCTGAAGTCGATCCGAACGATGCGGATGTGTATCTGCACATGGGCCAGAAGGATCTGCTCGAGGGCAACTACTACGAGGCCGTGCAGTGCCTGCGCCGCGCCATGTCGCGCTCCGAGGCGCTACCAGTGACCCACGTCTCGTACGGTATGGCCCTGTACAAGAGCGGTTCGATTTACCAGGCAATGGACGTGTTTGAAGAGGCCGCCAAGAGCTTTCCCGAGTCGCCCGAAGTGCACCTCTTTTACGGCGAAGTGCTCTCGGATCAGGGCGACTACGCCGGCGCGATGCAGCACTTTCTGCGCTCACTTGAGCTTTCACCGCAGTGTCCGCTGCCGTTCCTCAACGCCGGTCGCGTGTACGTGAGCACGAACGACCCGCTACGAGCCATCGCGCACTTTCAGCAGGCGCTGGCCATCGACCCGCGGTGCTCGTCGGCGCATCTCGACATCGCGCAGGTGCTCTTCGCGCAGGGCCGCACGGCCGAGGCGTTTCACCACTTTGACCGCGCGGCGCACTGCTGCCGCTTCCTCCCGGAGGTCGAGGAAGTGTGCTCGGCGCAGGAGATGGCCCGGATGCAGGAGCGCGTGACCGACATCCTCGGGGTCGATCTGCGCCACATCATGCGGGCCAAGTGATATAGGTTAGTTTACCTTAGCCTCCGTTAGACCATATCCTGCCAAAATGCATCTCCGCTGGAATAGAATACTCAAAGTCGTTGCTCGCCGAATTCGGTCTCCTTCCCAGCACGCCCATGTGGGAACAGAGCCGCCCAACAAACCCGCCCAGTATCGAGCACTGAGTGGCATCGTCATTGCGGAGCTTTCGCGTGCCCCTCAACCGACCCATTCGAGCTTTCTCTACGCCTCCGCATTCCATGAGCAAGCGCGGCAGTCACCCCGCGTTCCACTACGCGGTGCTCGTAAGCATGGCGGGCGGCGTGGGCTATGTGATGAAGCGCCACCTGCCGTCGCTCGTCGGCGGTACAGCACTCGGCATCGGCTTCCTCGGTGCCGGTCTGCTCGTGCTCACGGACACCATCAGCGACCACACGTTCGGCCACGGCACGGGCATCGCGATGTCGGGTCTCATCACGTCAGTGATGGCCCGCCACGCGCTGCTGACGCGGCTCCCAGGGCCGGCCGCGATCGCCGGCGTCGGCGCGGTCTCCACGGGCTACCACATCCAGCGCATCGCGAACCCGCCTCGCCGCATGCGATACGTACCCGGCGCGCCGCCCGTGCCCTCCCCATCGGCATCTTCGACGTGAGTGAACCTCTGTGTCAGCACCTTCGTGGACCTCATCGAGGGAGGAGCTACTTCAATACGATGCTTGTCGTTTCAAAACATGTTTTGAAACAGTGTTTTCACAAATGATAATGATTGTAATACAGCATCTTCTGTGCAGTACTGTATTGTCCCGGTCACGATCATTGATACACCTCGCAATCGTCCCTAATATACAATTTCAAACAAGGGACTGGTGGCATAATCCACCGAGAGATCGGCAAAACCACGCACAGCGCGCGTCGTGTCATTCGAGTAGATCCCGAAACCCGACCGAACCGAACCACCACCTTCCGACCATGTCTGGCCACCACCCGACGTACACGATGGCCGCGCTGCTGGGCGTGGGCGGCGCCATGGGCTACGCGCGCACGCGCAGCGTGCCATCGCTCGTCGCGGGCGTGACGCTTGGCGCTGGCTTTGGCGCCGCGGGCTACTTGCTGCAGCAGGGCAACATGGTGCAGGGCCACGGCGCCGCGCTCTTCTTCTCGACCATCACCATGTCGGCCATGGGCGTGCGCGCCATGCGCTCCAAGAAGACGATGCCCATTGCCATCTCGGCGCTCGGCGCGCTCTCGTCGGCGTACCACGCGCACCGCTTCACGCAGTGGATCGGCCAGGAGTGATTGCCTCGACAAATACTTCCACGTTGACCAAGGGCACCAAAGGGCGTGTTAATAAACGTAATATGGTTTTTGCGTAGGCATTCCGCGGTGCCCGTGGTTTAGCTTCTAAAGTGGGGAGTGATTTTCGTGTGTGGTACGTTTCTGCTCACAGCATATCGCCGATGGCTGTCAAGTTTGCCTCGGCTCTCGGGGTCGCCGCCGCGCTCGCGTTCTGCACGGAAGATACGCAAGCTGCAAGCATGTCTTCAAACATGACGCCTGTCATATGCTTGGTGAGATAGACGACGTCAGCAATGTCCCCGTTGCCATCCCCCTTGGACAGATCGTTGGAGACACCCGGTGAGAAGGAGATCTCCACTCGAAAGCGGTCCTCGCTTTCTTCTTCAAGCCACGGGGTCTCGAACACGCGAATCACGACGTGCGCCAGATAGTTGAGCTCCGCAACGCGGTCTAGCGCCGAGCTCGCACTGTCTGAAATCATCTTGGATTCGCTGAACACGTACTTACGCAGCGGCATGCTCTCGTTCACGCTGATGCCCATGCGCTTGAGAATCTCGTTGCTGTACTTCTCCTGTTCAGGAGACACATCGTATTCCCCATCTTCGCCACCCTGCTGGTGTCGAGCGCGCCATGAAGCACACTGGAAACGAAGCACGTTGAGCAGCGTATGCATGTGGCTCTCGCTTGTAAAGTACAGTCGTGTGCGCACTTGCGTCGCAGGGCTTTTGATGCGGAGTTCCTTCGCATATGAAGGATCGAGTCGATAGCCGTGATGCTCGACATCCTGGTCATCCAGATCATCCGTCGATCCGTGGTACGGTGACTGCAATCCAAAAAAGCTGTTGCCGAGAGTGGACGGATCGCCGCTCGTCGCCGCAGACATCACTGCAACAATATCAGCTCGAACCTTGGCACAGAGCGCCTGCGATACTTTGATGCCGATAGACTGCTTCTCCCCAAGTTCCATCCCGTACTCCTGAGGGACATAGATACTGGCAAATGTTTCTGCCAGCTTGAATAGGTCCATTGCATGTCGCAGTCCAACGTGCGAGTTGTGGAGTAGGTCGTACTTGATGCAGTCGTAGACGTCGGGCAACTTGCTCAGATCGTACTTTTCAGTTTTCACCGAATAGAAGTCGCGGTAGAGCTTATCCCATCGCTCGCACATGAGCGAAAAAGTCTCGCCCATGTATAGTGGCAACTTCTCGTCGTTTCCTTTTGACTGACTGAGCTCGTGAATCTCCGTTTTCAGCTTCCCAATCAGGTCGTGGAGGCGCTTGAGAGCGTCAGTTGGGCTTTTGATGGTAGCAAGCGCCTTCAGAATCGAGTCGGTCCGAAGAGGTGCCACCGCGGCCGATAAATCCTCATAGCTAGCGTATTCACGCTGCAGCAGAGTCTTGAGTTTCTCTTTGGTGCGCTCGATCTCTTCATTTGCCTCTGCTTGGCCGGAATGATCAAGCATCTTGTTTGCATCTAGTTCAATCCAATGACTCCAGTTAATCCACTCAGAAACCCAGCATGGCACTTTCTGCGAGTCGTACCTTTGCCAAGCGTTGTGACGAGACTCACAAGGATGGGAGTCAGGTCGCCCTCCAACTCTAAGAATCCTTTTGCGAAGGCAGCAGCGGTCATCTGCACACGGCCCTCGTCAGACGTGAAGATCTTGAGATCATGTCGAAATGTGGAGTGCAGTCGAAGCAACCCACCCTCTTCAACCGGGTACAACTTGTTGCGAAACTGATTACCCAACTTCTCGCCTTGGCGCTTGCCCGTCTCCGTCAAATCTCCACCCCACTTAATGATCATGAGCATTTCGAAGCGATCAACGTCGCTTCCTTCGGATGCTGACGAGACGGAGGGGGTATGGGCTCGCCGTGGTTTGAACTGGACTTTGCGGTTGATGCCAGCAAACTTCCACCGCTCTAACACACGCTTCATCTGAAGTAGCTTTTCGAACGAGTCGCCACCTTCCACTTCCCACACAGCCTCCTTCGAGCCCACGTTTGGTGCGTACGCCTTGATGAGGCTGCGCACCAGATCGAGCAGCTCCTGGAGATCAGCCACGGCCTTCACTTTCAGCTCATCGTACTTGTCGTTCGTACGACGTTTCTCGTAAAAGGCTACAAGATCTTTCTCCCAGACGACGGTCTTGAGCTTCTGTTTCGGCGTTCGGTCGCCATGACGCACCACCGCTATGACGCAGCGTAGTTCTTCTTTCCGCTCGTCGTCAATGTACCCGCTTGCAACGCTGCTCACGCTTGACTCGGACGCGTCAGAGCTGGAGCTGGGGCGCTGTCCGCCATCTTTCCATTCATGACCTAAAGCAGTGGGCTCGGTTGCGTACTGTGGGCACATCTGGGGTGACATCGTCGGGCCAGAGCTGGAGCGACGTTGGCGAAAGTATCGAGAACGCAGCGCAGACACGAGGTAGTTGTGCAGAATGAGTCCGCAATCGTCATAGTACTTCTTCGAGTTCTTGACGAAGCTCCATCCATTCACGTCGCACACGTACGAGTTACCACGCACGCGCAGCAAGTCGAAGCCGCACACCGTCTGATGGAACGCAAGGCATACTTTGCGTGCCATCTCCTTCTCCGCCGAGTTCAAGATCACTGGATACCTCACCTCTTTCCCGGCAGAGTCACGCATTACGCGACCATCCAGTACAGGTGACTTGCGCGCCTCCGCATGTCCGTAGCTCGAGCCCACCGTGTACACCTTGACGTCCGTGCCCTGCGTGTTGAGGAACTCTTCGTAAATGTACGATCCATCTCGGCGGACGCTGTTGCACTCGGGGTAGAACTCGCTCGAGCGATCGCCCACTTTGCGGAAGAGGCGCTTGCTTCCTCCGCCGGCGCTGGTCGGGTAGTAAATGTACACGTTGTGGTCCTCCGCATTCGCGGGTTTCTCGACAAACGGCTTGTTGATCCGCACTCCGTTCACCTCGACGTAGTTGTCGGCCTCTTCAATCTCGTCCTCTTGCCCGGGGATGTCGCGGTTCACGACCGCGTGTCGTGGCACTGGAATGCCATGGCGCATCAACAACGCGTACACTTTGCGACGGTCGAAGAGCACGTGCTGCATGTGCAGGTCGTTCACGAGCACCGGGTGGACGAGCTTGACGTACTCCTCGGCCTTCTGGAGCGGGAAGCCCGTCGAGTAGAAGCTGATGAGCGCGTCGCAGTAAGGCCATTCGTGCACGGGCTTGTGGAGGATGGTCGCGTCATCAAAGATGCAGAGGTCGAACTGCTTCTTGGTGTCGAGCCGACGCAGAATCTCCTGCATGGGCTTGGACCGCGTTTTCTTCTCCATGGCGCACACGCCCACGACATACTTCTTGATCACGGGCTCGTCCATGGTGGCTCGTCCCGAGCGATGCAAGAGCGAGAAAGACCTCCGGCGATTGCTGCAAGTCCGGTGTTGGGTGGGAACCAGAGGCAGTCCGTGGTCAAGCCAATTTGGGTGTCGCGTGTCCCAAGATGCAAGCACCGGCGATGAAGCGAAACGATTCACTGCAACCGAATCTGGAGAGAGCCAGCCACGTTTATATCCAATCGACGTGCTGACGGAGATCGATTATGACCAATGTTTGCGCAGTACGCTAAAATTAGCGCGCGCTGGGCGGCGCGTCTGTCGTCGGTGATGGAGATGGGCTCGGCGAGGCCTTGCTCGACAGCGCGAGCCATTGCGTCAGCACTTGGCCAAGATTCTGGCCACTAGTTATCGCATTATTGACATAAGTAGCGCGCGTCAAGAGTACGTGCTTCTCGTCAGCGCTGAAGGCGGTCGTGACACGCGAGTTCAGGGCCTTGTACACGTCGAGCATCTGGGTCATTTTCAGGAGTGTGACGCACAACGGAGTCAGATGGGTCAGTTCAATGTGAGCTTTTGCGAGAAGCGTACACATACTGCGTAGAAATCGGATGCGGTGATGAGTTTCGGGAACCCAGAGACGCCGTCCTGTGTCAATTGGTAGAAGTAGTGCTGTACGCGACCGCCCGTGCTGTCGATGAAGAGTCAGTCGCTCTGCGGCAGCGTCTCGGCGCGGCATGCAGTCTTGGTAACACCAGGGTTCTTGAGGTCCAGATCACACGTACTGTACCGTAGTAGTTGAGCCCCTTACTTTCAGACGTCGCATTGGGCAACACCCCGGCGTCGCTGTCGGCGAGAATACCGTGGCGCGTAGTGCGCTGCTGCGCGACACTCCACACGTCCGCGACGTACGCTGCGAGGGCCAGCGCCGCGAACGAACTGCCACTCGCCAGCACCCACGCACCAGCTCGCTCACGTTGGGGTAATTCGCTTGTGCCTACTGAGCCGCAGCCTTGGTACTCTCGAATCTGTTCATATCCATGTTCTTTTGTTGCCCAGGGCATTGAGGACGTTCGAGCATCCTCCTATCCAGTCCAGTTTCAGCTGCACGCGGTTGGTGACGTGCAGTATGGAATGTGGACGACGTTCCAGAGGAGACGGTTCGCTTGGATATCATGTCCAACGGGAGCTGTTCGTGACCCCTTGTCGTCGTGGACGATCACAAACTAGGAGAGGCTATGGGTCGTCGCCACGTGTATAGAACCAACTCCATCACCAACGGCTTGCAGTCTTCGGTCGCGCAACGCCATTCAGCCGCAACTTCAACAAGCCCAACAATCAACACCTTCGTAATTTGATATTCGCTCATGAAGAATACTTGTTGTCAGCTGCGCCACTATTCAGTTCGAAATCGTACTTAACCGACGAGCTCATCCTTGTCAATCCCAGTTTCCGACTGGGGAAGACGACTTGGCGCCGATGGTGAAGGCGTTCAAGTACGCGCGTGTGGCCGTCTCCGGCGAGGAGCTGCACAACGCTGCCGCCTTGAGACGATCTCCTTCGCGGCACATCGACTGTCGCGAGTATTCCATGACGGTCGCGAGCCGCTTCTACTTCTCCAACCTGTACCGGGTGCTCTACGTCCTCACGGTCGTGGCGAGCGCAGTGTGCGTCATCTGGGTGAGTTCTTCTGAAGCGAGATGAGCCTTCTAGTGCTGCGTTGTACGATAGCTAACTGACCTGTGTGATGTGTTATGCGATCAGACTGGATGGAACCACTGGAGAATGTAAGTCCTGGTCCGCGAGATCGGTATCTCCCGAGTCGTACACTGACTGACGCCTGTATATGTCAATGCCTCGAGACAGCCCCTCGTCGGTGCTTTTCATCTCCTTGGAAATTGGTGTCAGTGCGCTCCTTGTATTCGAAGTACTGCTACGAATCGTTGCTTTTCGACGAGTGGGTCTCATTTCAATGCATCGATATGTGAGATATCATGCTCCTGACTTTGACGTCTCCGCTGTGTAGCGCTTCTGGTCCAAGTGGTGCAACGTGTTCGATTTCGTGGCTCTAGGTTCGTTCTTGGATCCGATGGGTTCACTTGAACCGATCCTCTAAAAGGAGATTGTTCTTCGTAGTGATGAGCCTTGTCTCAGTCGCCATGTACTTTAATGAGGAAGGTGTCATTGGCGAGCTAGAGGAGGTCGCCACGGATGCTCTTCTCGCGTTTCGCAACGCCATCCAGTACGTCCGGCTGGCCATCTTTCTCAAGAACAGATCGGAGCACATCGGAGGATCAGAGGTTGCAGAAATTGATTTTGATTCTCTGCCGACCACCGATATCCATGAACTGGAAGATGAGGAAGCAGCTGTGCTCATAGCAGAGATGGGGCTTCGCGACGAGGACGACGATGTTGACGACGATCTCTCCATCAAGAGTACCTCTTCATGAGGCGGTGTCAGCGAACTGTACTGTAGTTTAGTCTGCTGGTAACACATGTACTATGCGTCACATGACTAATGTATTTTGGCTTAAAAGAAGAGAAGCTTGACAAGAATCGCCCAAACGAGATGGGAGGCTCTGGAGATCATCAAAAGAAGCGTCAATTCGAGCTATCGTACTGTGCTCGTTGAACAATCAATACGTACGCGATAAAGGCCAGTAACGGCAGCATTTTCTCCTTCGTCGAGTGTTCCGCAATTACTCCCCAAAGATTGGTCAATAGGAAGAATAGCGACCACGACATCGACAGGAGCATAACCACCCAATCCACCCCATCGTGCGGTGCCATGCAGATAAACTACCACCGTGCCAATGAACAATCAGCAATCGAAAAGTTCCGCAACGCAAACTCAGTCGCACGTACCGAGGCAGGAATGAAAATGGCCGTTGAGTACCCATAAAGGCACAAGAGATACGATAACGCCATTGGCACGTGAAAAGCATACTTTCCCACGAGCCATAAAACGACCGGGATCCCAACCAGAAAGATCTCGACGAGTGTGCACGCAGAGGCGACACGGCTGAAGTCGTATGACCACTCACTGCTGTCGCCAACGAAATCCCAGTACGAGGCCACGTTGCTGCAGGATGCGAGGCAGAAGATGAGCGTCGTGGAGAGCCACACGGGTCCGTACGCGTCGGGAGACACCGCAATGAGCTCGGAGAAGGTAGGGTTCTTCTTGAATGGCAAAAGTGCACACAGCAGGCGCTGCTGGACATCGCTTGTGTCTACGTCAAAGTACTGGACACGCACAAGGCCAACGTGAGAAAGTTTCCCAACCCATCCCACTGAATGAAATGGCTCACAGGCTGGTAGTAAGCCAACGTGAAACATCCGCACATGCCCATTGGGCGAGCTTCGTCCTTCGCATCGTCGCTGTAGCCCATTTTCTTGCCCATCAGCGTATCCCGAACTGCGTCCATCACACAATACTATGAGCTTTCGCGGTGTATCTTCGTCACAAACAATACAAGCGCACCTTTTGGGGACATGAGCCCGTCCTCCAGTCCGTCCATCTCCGCCACGGAGACCTCTGTTCGGCATTGTCACAAGTGAGTATTTTTCTTCCGTTCAGGCCTGCCTCTCCCTGCGCCCGTACCAAACTCCAGACCGGCTCCTCGATCCTGTTTTCCGCAGCCATCGTCACAGTTCACTCTTCTTAGTTCCTATCACCCTGTCGTGGCCACACGTGGGGAGAGCTGCTTACATTGAGCGCGCTGGCCGCCGACTTGACGTCGTCCATGGTTCCTGCTTCGTGGGGGCCGGAATTGTCGTGTGAAAGGAAACTGTGTCCACGCCAGGCTACAAAAACCCACAATGATTCTGTTTGGGTCTTTGGGTGGTATTAGCCTGCACACGTCCAAGCTTGCAACTTGCAACAGCGACCATGGCCCAAGTCCAAGACGAACGAAAGCTCCGCCGCGACAGCGAGCGAGAATTCTGTTAGTACGGGTTAAGTGACAGACGAGATGGATGGGGGTGGCATATTTAATCTAAGTCTTCGCTGGACGCGACGACAGCCGGGGCATCGCCGGCCTCAGTCTGCTCGGCCTCCTCGGTCTCCTCATCGTCGGCCTCGAGAGCGTCAAGCAGCGCATCATCCTCCTCGGCAGCATCCTCCGCCTTCTGGATAATCTCCGCCACGTCCGCGGCGGTGAGACGCGAGCCGTCACTCTTGACTTCAAGCGTCTTCTTGCCGGCCGACGCTTCGTTCGCCGTGATCGTGAGCTCGCCCTTGGAGCTGACGCTGAAGGTCACCTCAATCTCCGCCTCGCCCTTCGCCAGCGGGGAGATGCCATCCACACGAAGCTGCGCGAGGAGTGTGTTGTCCTTGGCCATCACACGCTCGCCCTCGTACACCTGGATGAAGATCGCGTCCTGGTTGTCCACGGACGTGGTGAAGACCTCCGTCGCCGACGTCGGGAGCACAGTGTCGCGGTGGATCACCTCCGAGACACTTCCGTTCGCAAGCGCGACCGAGAGCGTCAGTGGCGTCGCCGGCACGTGGTTCTGCTCCGATTCGGCAGCGTCGAAGTTGGCGAGCTCGTTGATAGCAGCAGCTTCCAGAGTCGCGCCGTGAGCAACAACCTCATCCGGTGACATGTGCATGTGGGTCTTCTTGCCGTCAAAGAACTTCTTGATGGTGGTCTGCACGAGCGGGATGCGTGTCGAACCGCCAATGAGAATAACGTGGTCAATGTCGCCCTTCTCAATGTTGGCATCCTCGAGCACCTTCTCGACCTCCTTCATAGCCGTCTTCACGTGGTCGTAAATGAGCTCCTCGAAGCGAGGACGCGAGAGCTTGAGCGCAAAGTCCTCGCCCTCCATGAGCGTGTCCACCTCGATGTTCACCTGCGACTGGGTCGACAGCGTGCGCTTCGCGGCCTCGCAAGCCACACGAAGGCGGCTCGACGCCTTCGCGTTATCCTTGACGTTGAGCTTGGTCTTACGCTGGAACGCCTTGGCACAGTGCTCAAACACAGCCTTGGTGAAGTCTTCGCCACCGAGCGAGTCGTTGCCGTGGGTGCCGACGATCTCAAAGAGGCCCTTGTCGACGTTGAGCAGGGTCACGTCGTGTGTGGCACCACCAATGTCGATGACAACAGCGTACTCAGCGTGCGAGTTCTTGGTGTTCTCGTCGAGACCGTACGCGATGGCGGCCGACAGCGGTTCGCTGAGGTACGAAAGCACATTCACGCCGGCCTTGGCCGCGGCGGCGCTGATGAGCTCCTTCTGGTTCTCGCCTCCGTGGGCCGGGAGCGAGATCACGACGCTGTCGACGGTCTCCCCCGTGAAGTCCTCGGCGAGATCCTTGAGGTTCTTGATGAGGATCGACAGGAATTCGACTGGGGTGACTTCGTGGTCCGCACCATTGCGCTGGGTCTTGGCGACGACGCTGCCATCGGCGCTCTTCGCGACGTCGAACGACCACTCGCTGACAAAATCGCTCGAGACCACGTCGTCGTGGTTCTTGCCGAGCACGCGCTTGAGGTGGAAAATGGTGTTGGCGGCGTGCGAGTGGACCTTGTTCACGGCCGTGTCACCCACAATCACCTCGTCGCCCTCGAAGCACACGTATGCAGGGGTCGTCCGGAAGCCCTGATCGTTGGCAATGATGTTCACTTTGCCGTTCTGCCAGACGCCGACGCAGCCGTGCGTCGAGCCGATGTCAATGCCCGCGACCACCATGTTGGATCCGAGTTCTGAGAGGAGGGAGATTGTGATCCGGGGGCGTGCCCACTGGACGACGACGCTGTTGGATGGGTGCGGCGATCCAATCGGGTGGTTGGCTCGAGGGCAGGATCGGGGCTGACACTTTTTACCAACCGTTCAAAACGGTAATTACTTTTTATCAAGATGCCCATTGGTTGAAATCTCTAAGGGCTCTAGAAGTCCTGGCGAATTTTGTGAGAGATGGCTTCATCATGAGCTGTGCGAGCCCGGCGTGCAGTGAGAGTCGCGTCTAGCCACGCACGAACGTCATGCCGGGGTATCTCAGACGCATCGTTACTTCCCGACTCTGTGTCCGTCGTTGGTAGCAGGAAGTACGCGGTGGTCGCGCCGATTTGGATAAGGTCTTGGCTGCGGAGTCGCAGCGGACGGCTCGCATAGTGCACCTCATGTCCATTGACTGAGAGGGGTGACCGAAAACTGAGGCACTCTATGGTGAATTGGCCGAAAGCCTTGTCCCAGCGGATGAGCGCGTGTTCACGGGCCACCATACCGTCGTCACCGATATGGCAGTCGACCGTGCCACCGGCGAGCCCCCGCGTACTTACATATCCGCGAGTCTTGTAGAACTGACCCCAACTTTGTGGCACGCGACCAAGTACAGCGAACGGCTTGAGCATGAAGTACTCGAAACCAGCTCCTTCCAATTTAGCGTAGGCACGCACAGCTGGAGCTTGCCAACCTGGATTGATGCTGCGTCTGGAGGCGATCAAGCAAGCAAGCTGATTGGCAGGGTGCAACACAAACTCCTCGGCGCTGCGCTCCCATGCCGTCGGGCCAGCATAGTTGCCGTGGAACACGTCAAGGTGCTGCTCCAACAACTTTTGTGACGTGAACGCACGGAGACACGAGTCGCAACTGAAGAATTGATACTTGCGAATCACCAGAGCACATTCTTGGATGACGTGGAGTTGAGCGAGTCTCCCTCGGGACTGAAGCAGGTCAGTGACGTCCACCTCGACGTCAACTTGGCTCTCAATGAGACTGTCTTCTGTCTGCAGATGCTCTCCGTCTGGTCCCTCTTCGCCAACTGTATCTGTCTTTTCCCTCATTTGATTCAAAAGGACAACTTTCGGTGCGATGCACTTCCGGTTCTTGCACGATTGCTTCCTCAATCCCGGTCCGCCGTACTTCTTCATATCTTGACAGTGGATGCATTTCATGCAATCCCCTGACGTACACCCTCTGCACTTTCCACAGCGCATGACACGTGAGCGACCTGCTCGTGAGTACCTTGTCGCATCGGAGGATGGCTCATCATTATCCGTATCATCCACATTGCCAAAATCACCGTGAGACGATTCGACAACTTCGTCTCCAAGATGGCTGCTCGCGTAAGAATCGGATTCGTATCCCGGAATAGATGGATCATCTTTTGCGATACTTGATCCTCCACCACTGTCGTCGGACTCTGACGCTGAGTGAAATCCGCTGTCAGCGTCTTGGAGGGAATCAAGGTCTGATGACTCAACGTCACTCGACTCGGCGTCATTCGATTCACGATCGCCACGAAAGGAAGAGTCCTCTTCTCGACTTCCTCTTTTACGCTTGAGTCCCCATGTCTTCGGACTGAGACACTTTCTCCTTTTGCAAGACTGCTTGCGCAAGCCTGGACCGCCGTACTTCTTCATATCCTGGCAGTGGCCACACTTCATACAGTCTTCAGCCAGGCATCCAGCACATTTTCCACATCGGCTGATCCGCTTGCGCGACTTGGACGAACGCCGTCTCCGCTTGGTCGGAACCTGCAATGTATGAGAATGTAAATAGGGATAAATCTCAGTTCGCTCTGGAGCACACCGTACATTTTGCACTTTCTTGATGTGTAACCGCGGGATCTTCGTGTCTGGAACCGAAATACTTGGTGGATCGCGTCGAATCGTTCTGGTATGCTGAAGATCAAGAATATAAGCAAAACCGCCGGTATTTTTTTAATGAGTCGCGAGATCAGTAGGCACGCGTACCTTCTTTGCGGAAACTGATGGCATCTCGATTTCCGGATGAAATAAACTCATAGCATATGACGATCTCTCGTCTGCTGACGAGTACGCGGCAACATCCCTAGTCAAGGCATCGAGGGTTCTCTTCTCTCGTTGCGCACTCTTCAATGTGGTCTTCTCTACACTCTCGCTCCATTCCGTCAGAGTACGTTCGTCGCTATCGATGGGAATTGCGCACGAGCCGACTGCATCAATGATAGAAGAGACGTGTCTTCTACTCAAAGCTGCACAATTCCATGCCTGGATACACCCGGATATAATGGTAAACAAACCCACACCTCAAATCGCGACGTAGAGAACTCACTTACCAGAATCTTCCGACGAGAGCACACTGCTCCCGGGTACGCAAAAAGTGCAATTACGCGCGCGTCTAGCGAAGGTGCTGGCTGTGACACAAGCACACGTTGACGACACTTCAGAGACATCACGTATGTCCACACCGACGGAAGTGGAAGTGGGCCTCCGTGATATCCCGACGCATTGCTGTTCACATCCAATATGCACAATTGGAGTGGGACAACTGCAAGCACTTCGATATCTTGGGCGATTGTCTCGCTACCACAGAGAAAGACTAGTGGAGTCCACTTCTCATTGGCCACCGTATGGAGTCGATCGCGAGCGCTCTTGGAGCCCCAAAGAGGCAAAACGAGGATACCTTGTTTTGACAGAGCATACCCCCACTCTTCAATGCGACAAGCATCCGTCACGACGAGGTGAACATATCCGGGAGTACGGAGGTTTTGAATCTGGAGGATAAATGAAGCGATCTTGAACCCAATCGCAGATACTGTCAGCCATTGAATGCAGTCTCCGCGGTCAGGGACGTGCGTACCTCGTTGTGAGCTCCTTCTCCGCGATGAACCAAAATCGCATTAAGCCCTCTCGTGTATAGGTTCATCAGCTTCCGATTCACGATGCTTTCCCTCAAAGGGGACGAGCAAGATTCTCCTCTTGCTCCGTGCTGCCAGTCTCCATACTCCACTCGCTTGAGCGACGATTTCCAGGCACTCTCGAAGGTTTCACCCGCACGTTGGAACGGGTTGTGAGAGTGATTTGCGACATTTGCTCTCGTGGAATCGTCAATTTGCAGCTGATAGTCGTTCAACCTGAAGTTCACACACGGTAAAAATGACTGATGAATCGAACTAACGCGAACCGACCTACCTTAGCGAGTTCGTCTCTGAGTCGGCGAAAGCGCGTTGCTGATCGAGCAGTAGTTGACGCGACGCAAGCACGGCCACTCTATTTTTCACTGGCCGTTGTTGTCTTTGCGTGAGAGAATCTGCGTACAGTGTGAGCTGCGTCACCAAAAACTCTGCAACTTCTCTGCATTCACTGGGCATCGAATCGGACGTTTCGTCGTTGGGACTCGCTTGGAGCCGAGCTGGCTGATTCTCCGTCGGTTGAGTAAGTATTTGAAGTGCGAGCGGGATTGTCGAAGACCTATTGTATCCGTTTTCGACGTGATGGCGCGTTCTGGAACGGCTAAGAACACGGCTCCGACATGCTTCGGCCAAGTGCAGAAGCAGTTTGACTCGTCTTGTTCGTGTTGATGCAAACAGTTTCGCGCGATCGAGTACGGATTGTGCCCCACTCAGGACAACCTGAGAATCAGCGGTTCGGGAACTGTTGCGCTGCGTGTTTTCGTTGTGGGTGGCATCAAATTTACGGGATTTTCGTAGTTTGTCAAGAGATCTGTTGAAACAAATGCGTCAGCCAACAAATGCAACCAGTCACCACCCAAGTGATTATCATACCTGACTCGCATGGCATCATCTTCACGCTAGAAGTGACAGAAACTCGGAATCAGCGGTCTGAACATCACAAGGAATTACGACCGTGGCGCCTACCTTCCACTGGGAGCTCGACGCAGCTGTGCACGACAGCTCTTCTTGCTCAAGCGCGTACTGCTTCCTTGCCGTACTTTGACGTATCTGTTCTGCCATGTCTTCTGGTAAATCTGTCGATACGAAAGGATCCCTGCAATCCAGACCACTTCAGCATCCGCTGCCCCGTAGGATGCGGTTGCGATAACGTACATGTGGCCTTCACCCTCCCACTCATCATTGGCATCCGAGCGCTTCAGCCGCTCAGGTTCCGACACGCCGAAAGCAAGATTATAGGCCTTCTCCAGCGCGTCGTATGCGATCTCATCCGTCGTGTCCGGTGCTGGGTCGAAATGGCGTCCACTCGGCGGGATATCCGAGTTGTGGACCCCACTCCGCACACTCGCCAGCTCGGCGCGGATGCGGCATTCTTCCGTCTCACACTGAGTCAGCGCGCCGCTGCTCCGTGCACTTGTGTCGCCGCAGTGGATATACCTCGCGATCAGGTCCTGCGTAACGGACGCCGGCACGACCGCGTCGCTGCAGTAGACAACGCAAACGTCGTGAGTATTCGCGGTCTCGGAGAATCGCGCCACTGGGTCTCGTTATGGGGAGTTCTCGTTGACGTACCTTTGTGCCGCCACCTCCATCGCACGCCTTGGATTCTGCAGCTCGACGCGACGGACCCACTCGCGCCCCGCGGCCGCCGTCGCCGCCATGGTCCGAATGTTTCCCAACGGCAGAGTGCGAGGGGGCAAAACGGGAGGCGAAAATCTAGTGTGGACCACAACATTCGAGGGGATCGAAATATCTATGAGACCTGTGGCCATTTGACTGGCAGCCATCGTAGTTGGCCAAGATGAGCCGTACGAAGCAGGCCGCGCGACGCGCGAAGGGGAAGCGCGCGGACGACGCCCCATCCGCGGGTGGCGAGGAACGCGTAGCGAAGAAAGCGAAGACTGCGTCGTCCTCACGTGGTGATGGAGTGAGCGGAGCATCGAATGCAACGGACAGCTCTTCGTCCGAGACGGCAGCGGCGGTGATCACGCGCCTGCTTGGTGGTATGAGCCTCGACAAGTTCATTCACGAGTACTTTGAAAAGAAACCGCTGATCGTGCGTGGCAAAGGAGATGGCTCGGTGAGGACTGCCCGTGCTTGACGTCGATGGAAAAAGATTCGATCGCTGATGGCGCACTTTTGTTGTTGTGTAGCTCTTTGAGACGGGGCTGTTCTCACGCGATGCGTTGCTGCAAGCGATCGCGTCTAACCCTCTTGAGTTTGGCAAGGACATGATGGTCTGCCGCTATGTCGATGGCCAGCGTGATAACTTTGTCCCACCGAACGCTAAACCGGGCGCGTCCAAGAAACAGGTCGCATCGTTGCTGGACAAGCGGTACAGCTGCCAATTCTATCAGCCACAGCGCTATGTGGATGGTCTCTATTCGATCAACGCAGCCTTTGAGGAGGCGTTTGGGTGTCTTGCTGGTGCAAGTGCGTACCTGACCCCACCGGCCGCGCAGGCGCTCGCACCCCACCACGACGATGTCGAAGTGTTCATCCTTCAAACGCAGGGCAGAAAGAAGTGGAAGTTGTACAAGCCACTTGTGGAACTTGCGGGCGAACATAGCTCGGACCTCTCCCCGGATGAGATCGGAGACGTGTGGCAAGAATTCACTCTGGAACAGGGCGATATGGTCAGTATGCGAATGTGTGGGTTGGATTGCTTGTTGAGTAGTGCTGATTATCCTGATTTGTAGCTGTACTTCCCTCGAGGTGTGATTCACCAAGCGTGCACAGACGACAAGCAGTTCTCCACTCATGTCACGATCTCGATCTATCAGCACAACTCGTGGGCGAACTTTCTTGAAGTATCACTCCCGCGTATCATTCGTCGAGCCTTTGATTCGGATGTCTCCTTCCGCCGCGGCCTCCCAGTTAGCTACCTGAAGTACCTTGGCTCTCAATTCCCGGTGAACGGTACAGATGCTGAGAAATTCGCTGAGGAATGCAAGACGCTTGTGAAAAGGCTAGGTCAGTGGGTGGATCCTACGGACTTGCAACAGGCCGCAGACGAGGCAGCCCTCGACTACATTGCAAACCGTCTACCACCTGCCCCGACGCCTGTTGTTTCGACCGCCGAGTTCATTCTCAAATCGGACGCCAGGGTGCGATTTCGCGATCGCTCGCATGTTCGGCTTGTGCTCGGGGAGGACCCCCACAACAAGGAACCGGTCGTCTCGCTTTTCCACTCGGTTCGCAACTGCCGTATTCACCACATGGGGGCTTGTTCGTGCCTCTTGAACGAAGATGGCGAAGACGAAAACGACAGTGACGACGATGGCGCTGATCATGAGAACGAGGACGAAAGCGACGAGGATGACGATAGGGAGAGCGAGGGGGGCAGCATAGATGCTATTGGCGGCCCGGCACAACCACATTGCCTTGCCTTTCCGGGGACACTTATCCAGCCTCTGATGAAGTTGTACGCTGCTTACCCTGAAGAAGTCACTGTAGAAGAACTAGTGAATGCTTCTGAGAGTGAGATTGAAGTGCGCGGAATGTTACTGCGCCTCTGGTCGGAGGGTCTTTTGCTCGCTTAAGTATCCGTAAGCTTCATTAACGCAACAAATGCACAATTCTGTCCTTCATCTCGAACAATGCCAGAAATTCTAGGAGCACTTCGTCAGCTCTCGAGTCATAGCTTTAGGGCGTAGTGAAAAGGAGCAACGGTAAGCTTCTCTCACGGCAGATAAGAGCTTATCTAATGCACTCCAGGATGGTGTGGCTCACATCCTCGCTTTCGGAGCGAACGGCAATCTACGTGGCACAACATCAGTGCGAGTTAGTACTTCCACATATACTTCCGATTTCGACTTGATCTTACCTGAAGGATGACGCCGCCAGTTTGTTCGTCAAGCAGTATTCTCGACTTAACCAAAGCCTTGATGCCACCGACAAAAACGCCGGACAGCAACAGGATGTGCGCTTTCGCCTTTGGTTCCGGGGTAGCGCTGTTGCCACACGGCTGCATTCCCAAGTTCTCGATCACAGCGGCCACTCCTTCAACAAGGCTCTTGTACTTCAAAGCGAAGCTACCCTTGGCTTCGGCTCCGTCGCCAACGTGCTCCCAAGCAGCTGGGAAGTCATTCACGGGGACCTTGGCCATGAGATCACTCGCGCTGATCTCGAAATTTTCCATCGGATACTCCTCATCGTAGCCCTGAAATCAAGCCACACCACCCGGTAAGTACCATGACAGAACAACCCTTCAGTAAACCGTGGGGATCTTACGTCATCCTCTACTGCACCAGTTGATGGATTGACCTCGTGCATCTTGAACTTGAGCTGTAGACCGTCACAAAAGCGACATGACAGAAGAGTTACAATGCAGCATGAAGTATGTCCACCAGCTCATTACCCACCTCACTCGCAACTTGGACGGTAGGGAACTGACCCGGAGTAACATGCTTCAGACACACATAGCAAGACCCGGTCTTTCCGTAAGCCAACTCCTTGAGCGGCACAATGGAGTGAACCTCCCACACTTCCTCAGGCTCCATTACGAAGCCAACAGAGATGCTAGTCAGCAGTTGGTCGTTCACCGTGTTGAGAACATTGAACTGCGCCAAACCCAAGCAATACATCAGCAATGCGCCACCAGAATCAACATTGGCCTCTCGCGTGGCATACCTGCAGAACGATGTGCTGGGCGAAGACATGCTTGATGCAGCTCACAACATATTCAGTTTCAGCTTCCGTCAATTCCACCGGCTTCGACGATCGGAAGACAGGGCCAAGATCAGCGAATTCCGGGATCTAAGAGAGAGCAAACAATAAGTCCATGGCATAGACAATACCCTCACTGAAACATACCTTGTACAACTCCTTGGCCATATCTTGCGGCTGAGGAGCCACGCTCGGCTGGACTGACGTGTCTAAGTCGATTTCGTCCGCTGGGTTAACCTTGACATCTTCAACCACTTCCACATGCGGAAGGGCCTCAAAAGTGATTGGACCGTTGCTTGGTCGAAGCTGGTACTGCTCGATCGATTTCTGCAAGACGGCAACGCTCATGGGGAAATCGTCCACAAGCAAAGCCCGACTGACCGAAGATTGACGGTCGAGAATGGAGAGGTACATGGTCGCACGATCGCGAACTTCATCATCATCATCCAGCTTGCACGAGAGCAGCAGAGACGCGACACTCTGACGAAGTGGTTCGACACGAATGGCAAACTGGGCTAACGCAGACACGGCTGAGGCTCGAACAGCGGCGTTTTCCAAAATGATACGGTTACGGATGAAGCGGATGTAACGAGAAGGAGCTGACGTCGTCGGACCCTTGTGACCAAGAACGCGCAAGATTTTCGTCGACAACTGTGTGAATTCGCAATCCTCGATGAACTCACACAAGTGAAGCAGGCCACTTTCCTTGCACTCTGGAATCCGATCGATGAGAAACAGAATTGAATCCGTAATTGTCTTCTTGAACTCATAACCGCCCTCCTCACGAAGGAAGTTGGCCAGGAAGTTCAGAAGAACTCGGTGCTTCTGCGGGTACTTAATGCAGAGGTTCTTGATCGCTTCCACGACGACAATCTTGAACTCATCAGCAATATCTCCCATGAAAGTCGAAATCTGCTTCATGAGACGGTCAACGCTGGATTCAGCACCTGCAAAAATTAGGGGTTGTTACGGGGGTGAATCTGCATTACATATAAAGTGTACCACATACCTGTTTTCAGCAGCGTTGTGATTGCGAGAGTCGCGATGGACCGGTTCGAATCAGAGATAAGGTTCTCCATGTCGTCGTTACAGCGCGTCACCAAGAGGGGCTGTGTTTGAGCGACCTGGTTAAGCGTTCGCACTGCAGCAAATCGAAGTGTTGGCTTCGAAGATCCAAGCAACAGTTGCAGAACCACAATCGCCTGGGTGAGGTCCCGGGCATCAACTGGGAGTGAGCAGAGTGCCTTAGCAGCTTCGTAAATGACCATCTGCGCCCACGTACAAAGGGAAGTTAGCGGCCACAATAGTATGGGTGCCGAACAGATAACACCAACCTCATTCTTTTGGCGAAGCATTTTCTGCAAGAATTGGTGAAGCGGCTTCGCATCCTCACTGTCCACGTCTTCTCGAAGGCGAGAAGCAGAATAGCGGATAAGCAAGCACGTAGCAAGGTTCGATCTCAAGTTGGTCTTCTGCAGCTGGGCAATGAGCTGAATACCGCACCGATACCGTCAATGAGCTGAACCATTTATGGATTCCAAGCGCATATTTATGGCACATTACCTTTGACACTGCAAGGCGATCGTGTTGACGGATCTGGTACAGCAATGCGACTGCGTGGTACTGCACCATGTCGTGGGGTGAATTGACAGCTTCTTGAACTTCGTTCACCCAACGACGGACGATATCTGGGTTGCTCTTGATCAGGTGGATACCCGAAACAAGGGCTGAGCTGGCAACAAGTGCATTGCGATCCACGATAGCTTGCTTCATGAAGCGCTCGATGGCGTTCAACATCGATCCCTGTAGTTGCAAGGAACGTTCACGTCAACATCAAGAAGCTTAGCGTGAGCAGTTTAGCAAGACTCACATCAATGATACGACAAAGAACGCGAATCGCGTTCGCACGGTATAGGTCGACGTCCGAGCTCATGTCCTTCGTGAGACTCTGCGTTACAATGATGACCTCGTCCGCGGCAGTCGCCTCAGCAACTTCCTTGATGAAGAGGTACATCATACGGCGCAAGTTTGCGTCCTTGGATTGGAACAATTTCGTCACACCGAAGAACACATCCGTGGTTTCCGTGCTGGTGAATGGCTCTCCCTGCGTCAAGATGTGGAGCAGCTTCGTGATAAGCTGGCAGCACTTCTTTGGATGCTTCGTGACGATGTTGGCGTCCGAGAAGATCTTTGTCTCCTGAAGCACTGTCGCTTTGTCAAGCCCCTGGAACGGAGAGGCTGCACGAGAGATCGTTAGCAAGAGAACTGTGATTCGCATCTGCAGGCTATTAAGCACGTACAGTGGTCGTCCTCGTCGTTCTTGAACTTCTCCTTCAGATCCTGCATGACCGACGTGAGAGAAAGCGCGGCCCCCGAGGCGGAGCCGCGGCCGCCTTCGCCGTATGCATCTTGGTTCGAGCCCAACTTCATCTTGCGCTTGCCTCGTGGCGTCCTTGTGCGGGCTTGCAACACGTGCCCTCTTCAGCTTGACCTCCCCCCGCAAGATTTCGGACACATGAAACAATCAACATACAAAGTATGTTTTAAACACTGATTAGAACCAACAGAGAGAGGATTATTAACGAGCACGTTAACGGTTTCAACCAGCAGCCAATCACAGATCGCTACATTAAGTTCCGCCAATCACAGATCAGAACGCGATCTTGAGCGCACATCGGATCCGTCCCGTACGCTTTCCTGGAATTCGGGACTGCGCAGGCCAACTCGTTCCCGGCAACTCATATTCTGATTGATCAGGACAACAGCAACCATGGCTAAGACTCCGAGCAAGAAGGCGGCGAAGACCCCGACCAAGGCCGGCAAGGGCAAGGGCAAGGGCAGCAAGAAGCGTGTTGAAAGCTACTCGACCTACATCTACAAGGTGCTCCGTCTGGTGCACCCGGAGA
>JAADVY010000048.1:0-36164 GCA_023336035.1 Pythium plurisporium
GCTCGACACTGCCGTTCTGGACAAAGACGATCACGCCACTGAGGAAGAGCTTTCGCGACAGATCCACAACTTCAAACCACCAGAACTGTTGTGAGTCTGCAACAAGTGAACGAGCACAAAAACAGCGTTAGTCGATCCGTTTAAAAGAGAAAATCACAGCAAAACACATAAAAGTCACTCACAGTCGGCATAGATGAAGCCAAGTCGCGCCTCGACAGTCGAGTCGGTGAGGTTCTTGTGTCGCATGTATTTGGCGAGCTCTTCGTCCTGCACATCCCGATTATCCATCTCCGGCACAACAATACCTCGTTCTTCGTGATGCGCGCGCAGTTCATTCAGCCACTTGGTGCGGAGAGCCTTGCACTGTGGCTTTTGAAGCAATTTGATACGAGCGCGAACCCCACGATCTTGCGCCAACCGTATGAGTAACCAGAAGAAGAATGGAATCCCGACAACCCACACGACAACCCCGACAATCGCGATGATGCCGAAGATCGCCCAATCAGAGTTGTAGCAGATCAAGCGACGATCCACCACAAGGTACCATACGCTTCCAATCTCCTGGCAATTGAACACCGTCAAAATGGTCTTGGACACGGTCGGGTACAGGAACAGCGCGAGCCAGCAGTACAACTTGAGACACTTGTTGCGGTACGTCAGGTAGTTCATGCGGAGCTTGACGCGTGCTTGCCAGACGCGTAAGTTGCTTCGAATTGTACGCTCCAAAATAGTACCTAACAGGCGGTGGCTCGTCGGACAATGGGAGTGCACCGAGTGAAAGATCCCCAAATGGGGAGTCTTCACTTGCGACATGCCAAACTCCCGTTTGAGCCGACGTATCTCGTCGTGCGCGCTCTTGACACTCGCACTGTTGGCGCGTGAAAGTCGTTTCCCACCCACCTCAAGAGGGTTCTGACCGCTTTCTGCGTTTACTTGCAGCGTCGTCTGCTGACGATCGCGCCACCACAGCCGTACCATTACGAGCGGGTTCAAGCTTGCCTGTTCACTTTCCGAGACTTTGGCCTTTTCGCTCTCGAGCACTGGTAGTCCACAGCGCAGACAATTCCGAGGAATGAGCAGAAGCTTGGCGCTGTAGCTGCGCATACCGGCGTAGAAATAGGCCGTGACCACCGTCACAGTGATACCCACTAGCACGACCGTGACCCTGAACCATTGTGCGTTTGTTAGAGGATCCACTCAATGTGAGAGCTGATTTAGTCAACACAGCGCCCCACTTACGTAAAATCAAAGTAGAACGTCTTCGTGATCACACAGTCAATGCCTGCGATCGCAACCAGATCCTACGGAAACCAGACACTCTATATCAGTGCACACCAACTTTGTCAATGGCCAGCTCGTGGCGTACCAGATTGAACTGCGACGAGATATCCATGAGTTTCTGAATATTGGGAGACCATTTGACGACGAACGCCTCTCGGAAATTGCCAAAAATCTGAAAGAAACCAATGAAGATTTTGAACTTGCCAGCTTTGATCGGGAACGGGCGGGACGGTGGCTCGACTTCGATACCAAAAAGCACCTTAGCGTCGCTCCCACGAGCACGGCGCCGGTGTAGCCGTAGTTTTGTGAGCACAGCCTCTTTTGCGCGCGCCCCAAGTTCGCCGAGTTTGTCTTTGATAAACGACGTCTTCTCTTCGTAGAGGCCTTTGGCTCGTTCAATCACGCTCGCACGTCTGACCTTGTCACTGGGTGGCCGCAATCGGCGATCGGCTTCAGCTTTTTCCAGGAGAGCGATCTCTGTCTGGTCTCGCAGGTAGTACTGGATTGCATAGATCGCGGCAAGAACAGCCATGACAATCAACACTGGGATGACGAAATTCTGCCAGCGAAGGGAATGACGCACTTCGTTGTTGACGTCGCTACAGGCTACCCAAACGAAACAGAGAATAAGCATCAGTCGTGCGCGACAAGCAGGGCAACGAACAGCACACCCCTACCCATGCAGGAGCCGTCTTTGCCCCTCTTGAAATTTTTCTCGCACACGGAACAGATCGTGTCATTGTATCCTTTGCCACACGACGAATTGAGCGCAGTCTTTGAGGCGATTTCGAGTGTGACATCAGCCGGACAGGCTTTTTCTATATCGCACGCGTAAAACGAGTTCTTCGACAGGCAGGAGAATACTCTGTCGGGCGACCAGCTGTCAGTAAATTCGCTGGTACCCGAACATCGGTGAATTATCTCCGTGACGTTGGCGGTCTTGGTCCGATTTCCGGCTTTTGGCTTGCACGGATCATTGTATCGCCATTGCGCTGGATCACATGACCGTATCATCTGTGACGTTGGTGAAGCGTAGAGAAAGTATCCTTCGACTGTTCGTGGCGACGACGTCCCAACCTCCGTTGCTTTCAGCTCAGTCGCACGTCGAACATACATATTACATGCCGCCCCCTTGGGACAAGGATAGCACTTGACACCATCGAGGCTGTACTGGTTCTTGGCGCAACGAGTGCATGCCCTAAACAACACCAAAACAGTTCAGACGCTGGGCTACAAAGTCTATATCATCCTCCGTACCCGGCATCGTTCGTGGAGAATCCGGATGGACACGGCAGCACCGTCACGTTCTGCGCGAACCTCCATGTGGTTTTTTCTGGCAAAATACACGTTAGGTTGAGTACGTACGGTGTCTCCCGTGATTCGCGGCGCTCAAACGTCGCGCCCACAAAGGAAACGATTCCCGCAGTCGCTGAGAGGCGTGCCCACGGTTGGAAGATAATCTCGTCTTTAATAGCGCTTGTGACGGAGCACTCCGTCTCGGTGTCGAGCACCTCGATCTGGTCGTAGAGATCCACTGCGTGTAGTCGCGGCCAAATCAGAGTGGTGTCACTGATACTTTTGTTGGTGGCGTTGATTTCCACGATGGATTCTTCGTCTGGTGGCTCCATGATGGCCACGCCGTATGTAACATTGGTTGGCCACCACATCACTGTCACATTCTGTGTATTCGTCGCAACGTGGTACTTGGAGTTGTCGGTCATAACACACCCCGTGCACGGTACGAAAGTTGAGTTCAATGTCTTGTCATACGTCAGCCAAAACAGGCAGCCCCCGCTCCCCGCACGGTTTTGTTTGCACTCAATGTCGTGCGTTGTAACATTTCTCACAGTGGCGTAATACAGCGCACCACCTCGCGCGGCAGCGACATTGTTGACAAACGATGACCGATCGATCTGCGTCACATTCGTGGCAAGGACATGGAGTGCACCGCCCAAAGTAGCTGTGTTCATTGTAAATTCACAATGGGCCACTTGAGCGTTACCGTTATCTGTGATGAACACAGCACCACCTCCCTGCCGAGCCGCATTAGCGCGGAACGTCGAGTTGACTAGCGAAACGTTGCTTGAATCCGAAATTGCGATGGCACCGCCCGCATCGGCTGCATTTTGATGGAACGCAGCGCCATCGATCGCGACGACCGCATCGTCACTGCCCTTGAGGCGAGCAGCAATCGCTCCGCCCGTCAGATCGGCCGTGTTTGTCTGAAACGTCGATACACCGCTCACGTACAATTTTGTCGCTCGTTCAGCGAGGATTGCTCCACCCATAATTGCCGTATTCTCGGTGAACACACAGCTCGTGATGTTGATGATTGCGTCAACACCCGTGATCGCACCACCGCCTTCGTTCCTGCCTGTGAGGGTTATGCCGCCATTCGAGTGGAAGCTCGTGTTTGCCAGCTGAAGTGTAGCATCCCGGCTGATATAAATGCCGCTGCCCTGGCCCTTGGCTAGATTGTCTTGTACCAGCGAATCATCGATGACTACCTCGACATCGTCGCCCGTGTCCACATACAAACCTCCACCAGAGTCGTCGGCGGTGTTGTCTCTCAATGTCGAACGTATCAGATGCAAATTCGCGCTGTTTTGGACGTATACCCCACCACCCAAGTTTTTGGAATCTAGAAAATGCAACAACAGCATTAGTGTCGCCCCATTCTGCGCAGCTACTTTGTGACGACAAACGTACCACTTGAAGCAATCGTGCTCGCTGTCAGGGTCGCCTGTGCGGAATCGCTCACCGTCAAACTCCCACCGGATTCGGTTACAAAGTTATGTCGCAGGTAAACTTGGTCGCCGATGAATACCGACTTTGTATCAACGTAGATACCACCACCGCTTTCTGCATGACCGTACGTGATGTCAGTGGAGGTCAGCATCAATATTGTGTCATTGCTTCCTGCCCCGCCGCCTTCCCCGCTCGCGCCGTCGCCTACATACACGTGACCACCGCGCGTGCTGCTAGAAACAGCGTCCTTCGGAGTGGCTGCCACATAGTTGAAGCCAAACAGCCGGGTGAAAAGTGATGCCCCTCGAGTGGTCGTAGCGGTGGGGTCGTTTGTTAGGATACATTCGAATCCCTTCACAACGGATTTTGAAGACACTTGCATGGCTCCTCCAAATGGCGCTGTGTTTTGCACAAAGACGGAGCTGGAGATTTTGCCTGAGGATTGCGCATGGACAGCTAGACCGCCGCCTGAGCCACCATCGCGTGGACCTCTCGCTTGGTTCTCAATGAACACTCCTAATGTCACGTCCCAATCACTGCCTCTCATGTACGCCGCGCCACCACTCTCTGTGGCGTTATTCCGATAGAACACACACTCGCTCAGTGTGAGACTCCCTGAAGGTATTGGTGCTCCGTCTTCGTTGCTGGGATCGTCGACGAAGAGTCCACCACCTTGCTTGGCCGCGTTTTCACTGAAACCAACAAGTGCAATGCTGTGCTTGCCATCTGCACTAACGAACATGCCGCCACCCTGCTTCCCCGTGTTGCTTTTCACGTGTAGAGAGGATAGTGTCGCGCCACCGCTGCCTGACACAAACACACCTGCTCCCTTGCCTTCGCTCAGCGTCGCATTTGTCACAATTAGCCCTGACACAAAGCACTCCAACGATTCGCAGTGGACTGCGACGTTGGCTCCGTTCTTCGTGACAGGGATAATGCTGCGCGAAATCGTCGAGCGACCCGCCACATCATTCACGTTGAGAGCAACGAAATATGATGAGTCGTTCGCAGTCTTTGCACGCACTAAGACCCCACCTGCTCCGTCGTTTGCTGTGTTCTGGTCAACGAGCACGCCGAAATGCGATAGGCGGCTGTTCTCGACGGCGATTCCACCACCCATTTGACCGGCCGAGTTGAATGTGAACACTGAAGACTGGACGACGCAGGACGCATTCTCCGCAAAACGTGCCCCACCACCGACCTCACTCGCTGTGGAATTCGAGACAGTGACGTTTCCAAGACTACAAGCAAATGCGCTGACTGCCGAGACTCCGCCACCCCGAGTGGCGTTGGCACTCGTGATGGTTACATCCCTTAGCTCGCAGTTGGGACCATCAAGAACGACTCCCCCGCCATCTATAGAGGCACTGTTCCCTGATATGACAGCGCGCACTGGACTCGCACCGCTGGCTGCTGCAAGGCTGGATTCGGATAGGAAGACCCCTCCACCCACCCGTGCCTTGCAATCAGCCACTTCCAACTCGTTATGCTGAAGTGAAGCGTTTACCAGGTAAATGCCGCCGCCATTGCCTTGCAACGTTGATGAGGAGGCAATTCGAGTTCGCTTCAGCAGTAAGGAGCCGCTAAGAGCGGCTACACCACCACCTCTATCTTTTGCCGAGCAGTTTTCAACCAGCATTCCATCGACTTGACTCTGTCCTTGACTCGCTATGCCTCCACCTTGCGTAGCAGTGTTGGCGCGTACGGTGGATGTTGTACCAACCAGAAACGAGCTCGCGAGCCACAAACCGCCTCCCGAGTGCGCCGTATTGCTGTCCACGGTGACCGATGACATCTTGACGGTGCTACTAGACGCGAAGATCCCGCCACCACGACCAACGCTGTCATCTTCTGGATCCAACGCCACGTTGTCCGTTATACGTAGCGAGGCGAGCGCAACAGCTGTAGCCCTGTGGATATAGACACCTCCTCCGTTGGGTGCACGACAGTCGATAATCTCGGCTCCATCCAAAGAGCTGTCGAGCCCAGTGAGGTAGACCCCTCCGCCTCCGACTTGTGCCGTACACTTTTCAATCCGCAGGCCTGACCCAACGATCGAGCTCTCGTCCAGGTAGATACCACCGCCAACGCTCTCGCTGGTATGGTTTCCGAGAGCCGAGTCAAAGATCACGAGCTTGCTCTTCTCCACAGCTCCCAAACCTGCGCCACGATCAGCATCACACCGACCCAGTTTGGTGCTTTTGAATACTGTTGTGGAGTGTTTGACGCCCACGCATCCTCCCCAATCCGATGCGGACGACTGTTGCACGGTTAGTCCGTCGACTGTTGCGGACGAATATTCCGCGTACAACCCGCCTCCGATCTCTGTAAAAAATAGCGACTAGTCGTGAGTGAAATCTGTCATCACGGCTGCTGAATTCGCGGAATGCAAACGTACCAGCGAAACAGTCGGAGATGGCACACAACGTATCAAAGAACACGGTGCCGTTAGTGAGCAGCAAGACACCGCCGCCATTTTGTGTTGCAGTGTTGAATGCCAGCGTGATATTCGCAGCCACTAAGTTGGCACCTTGAAGGAGGGCGAGGCCGCCGCCATTGGCTGACGCGTCATTTCTGTTCACCGTGACAGAGTTGATTGTCAGCGTTCCAGCTTCAACGGCGATGCCGCCGCCGACCATCGCTGAGTTGGCTTGCATAAAAATATTCATCGTACGAACACCAGCCGTCGCGTACAGCCCACCGCCTCGACCAGAGGCAACGTTGTCTGAGACTTTCGTGATACTTTCTGAAGACGCAGTGATGACCGAGTCGCTGGTCGCATAAAATGCAGCTCCGTCTGTGGCCTCGTTTTCCTCCACGCTGGACCTGTTCAACGTCAGCTTGGTGTTCTTCAAGAAGAAGCCACCACCGCGATTTGCATTGTTCATACCGACCCAGAGCAGGGAGGCCTCCACAGTTGCGTCTCGTGCATACAGCCCACCCCCGTCTGCTTGTGCCGTGTTGTCCGACAGTTCCATATTGACCAGCGAGACAGTACTGTTCAAGACGTGAACCGCCCCACCCATCTCAGCCACAGCACGTGAAATGGTCAGTCTCGACAGAGTGACCCCATCGTTGTGCAGAATCGAGAGCCCGCTGTACTGTCTGGTGCAATCAAGAGTGGTGACCGACAGGCCCATCAATCCTTGGATCGTGATGTTCGACACGTTTACTCGTAGCCCGCAGTTTTGCGGCCCGACGAACGTTCCTGGGTACAGAACTATGACTTGACCGGGCTTGACAAGCTCCAAGGCGCGGCGAAGCGTATTTACGGCCTTGGGCGCCGTGCCACTAGTATCGGTTGTATCCATCATTTCACCAGTCCCCTGGATATCATCGCCGTACAAGCTCACGGCGATCACGTCACGCGATGCTCGAAGACACAACGGGTCGCAAGTTCGCGGCCCGTTGTTGGCTCCGCACTGAGAGATATCGTGCGGGCAAAAAACCAAATTGCTACAGTCTTCACCGGTGAACCCGTTGAAGCACGTGCAAGATCCTTGGCGACACGCACCGTTCGCTCCACACGCTGGAGGGCCGGGACAAGGGATGGCTTGTTGGGCATCGCTCGCAAGCGCACGTTGATCAACTTCGTAGGTGAGTTCGAATCCGCTGAAGCTGACGCTCGCATCTGACTCAAAAAACACGTCCAGTTGTGTCGTATCATTTGGCGTCGAAAGCGTGAATTTGCCTTGTCGTTTGCAACCACCACGCCACAGCTCGTTGACACTTCCACTCGAATTGGTGACACTAACCACGACCCGATCGTGATCGCATTCGAGATGGAAAGCTGTGATATTGAGTATCACCCGCTTGGGCGTCTGTGGTTCTAACGTCCAAGTCCGGGCACTCGAATTCGCATAATTGTTATAGCGAATGAACCCTCGTGAACCAAAACACTTGGAGTGACCAGGGCCGTAGTTGCCCACAGTCACACTTGTCTCCGTGCTAGCATCTGAGAGAGTTCCGTCGGCTTTCTCGATGCGAAGTGAATAGCGATATGTTGTGCCGACCACTACGTTCTTCGAATCTTCAAAGTGGGTCGAGTAGACTACTGCTGTGACGTCTGGGCTGCCCGACTGCTTCCGCAGAAGATGATAGGACTTTGCACCGTCTTGTTCTTGCCAATATAGAGATATCATACCGTTGGAAGCTATCCAACATACAGTGCATTAGACCCATGAATCCGTACATTTTCCCTTTTTTAGTTTTCTCACCGCAGTCCAGAATGGGCGCTGATGGTTGATCGACAACGAGTGTGGTCGTAAAGTACACAGCTTTGCTCACATCACCTTGGGAGTCGCTCGTGATTGCACGCTACAAGGGATTATGATCACAGAGGCGTTAGTCAGTATCACTTGAGACTGGCATACTAGTAGTAAATCTGCACATACGACGGTTGCGTAGTAGTCCACAACGGATGCAAGCCCGAAGATCCCGGCATTCGTCTGATCACTCGTAAATGTCGTACTCGACACTAGCACCCCGTCTGCGAGCTTGTATATCTCAACAATGTAGTTGCTGATCACCGCACCACCCACATCGAACGGCTTCTGCCAGACCAACGAAACACTGCTGGGAGCGACAGCCTTCACGGTGAGCCCTTGTGGTGGGCCCGGTTGGGTAGCTTGCACGGTCGTGAAAGTCACTGGTGGTTCACTAACGTCCGATAAACCGATTGAATTGACAGCTGTCAGAGTGGCGCTGTACTCCGTCAAGAAATCAAGCTGGCTGATCGTACAAGATAGCGCTAAACCCGTGCAATTGCCGACAACTGTTGTGCCAAAAACGACCAGAAGAGTGTAGGAAGTGAGTGGCACGCCCCCCGTATCCACGGGATCCGTCCACGCCAGTGTGACGGAGCCACCCGTGATGACGACAACTCGAGGAGGATCTGGTCTTCCTGGCCTACTCGCGGCCTTTGTCGAGGCCACACTCTTGGTTGATACTTGGCTGGCGCCAGCGTCGTTTTTCAGGCCGACTGTGAAAGAATACTCGATTCTGGGAAGCAAGCTGCCCACCTGAATGGAAGAGGTCAAGCCTTCAACCGGCGTGCTGGGGTCTTGAGCAGCATCCTGGAGGCGACGTGTCATTGGTTTGTCAACAGAGCTGAGCCGCCTCGCCGGCAAACCACTTAAGGTATTCGTCACTCGTCTGCGTGGTTTCTCAAGAATCTTGACAGCCGAAGCGGGCACCAATGCTCGGTTTGCATAGACGACGTAATCGAGGTTATCCACGACGGCCCCTCCCGTATCCGCCGGCAAATCGACGGATATCGTCGCGGATCCACCGGTCAGAGAATTAACCGTTATTGACAACGGCGTGGATGGAATCGTAACGTTTCCTGTGTACAAGGTTGCAGTCGTACCCATGGCCCCATTTCCAAGAGCGTTTCCAGCCAACACAGTGAACTCGTAGCCGGTGTTGGCTACGAGGCCACCAATGCTAGCATTAGTCGTGGTGACGCGCTGACTGGATTCATCCCACTCCACGATATAGTGAGTGATTTCCATGCCACCGTTGTCTTGTGGCGGAGACCATCGAAAACGTACGAGGCCCCCTGTTCTGTTGACCAGCTCAATTGGCCCCGGTGGACCAGGTACCGACACATCCACTGTTGCCAGCCGAACAACCTGTGTTTCGTTGGAGTACCCGACGTCGTTGAGACAAGTCGCTTTGAACAGGTACGACGTAGCATTTTTGAGCCCTGACTTCCAAAAAGAAGTCGCCGTGCCGTTATACACGAGCGACCAATGAGGAATCGGCACATCCTGACTCATGTAGATTTGGTAGAATAAGTCAACCCCACTTCCTCGGTCTCGTGGAGCATCCCACGCCAACTCGAGCCCGCCGCCTGTCGTACTGTCCTGTCGAATACTCTGAATGGGTTGCGACAGTGTTGGTGGTGTTGTCTTGAACACGAGAGAGGCATTTCGAGTTTGCTCCGCCGATCCAACGCAGCTGGAGACATCATTCACTGCCCGAGCGTAAAACACGTAGCTAGTGTTCGAAGAGAGGCCACCTAGTAGCAGTTTCGTGTCGACTTGGAGGTCGTTGCGATTACCACTGTCGTAGAACAAAATGTCGTCGCTCTCATGGTCGACGAGATTTCCGTCCAGATACAGATTAAACCCTCGGATCGGAATGCCGCCAGTGTCGTTTGGAGATCGAAGCTGGACGTACACCGCGCCACCGCTCACATTCAAAAGTGTCGCTGGCTCCATCGCGCCAGGTTTGCTTGGCAGGCCCGTCTTGACTGTGATCACGTTACTTGGCGCTCCACGTAAAATCAGCGTACCGGTGGTGTTGTCCACCAATTTCGGCGTTATTGCTGCTTCTCCGAAATCACCAAGTGCGTCTATGTAGCTGACGCTACTAGCTGTTACTGGTTGCGTTGGGTCGGCTTGGAAGTAATAGTCCTACAAAAGCCAAGCGTTGAATTTATCCATCAGACAGCACGCAGTGGAAAGATACCGTTCACATACCGCAAATTCGAAATATCCGTTTGCTGGCAAGGCACCACTGATATTTTGGACGACATTGATCATCGCGACATCAGACTGTAGTGTCCCATTGGTCAATTGGATGGAGGAATTGGGGGTGACGGCCACAGCCATGACATCGTACTCAGTCTCCGCCGCGAGCGCAAAGATGGTCCCATTATTCTGCTTCGATACGACCTGCTGGGCTCGTTGGAAGCGCTCATTTACACCAGCTCTTCGGACGTACAGAAGATAGTCGAGGCTATCGTGATAACCACCAGTATCGTTCGGTAGGTTCCATTGAATGCCGATTGATCCACCAGTCGTGCGAGTTGGTGTTGCCACCAATCGCGGAGGCGTAGGCGGTGAGAGGCTTCCGCTGGAAAAATCAAACTTCTTTGATAGATCCCCTTGTCCAAGAACATTGACAGCCTAGACAGATGAAGCCAGCCCATTAGATCGGAGTTCACCTTGACAAGCCCTGCGTTTGTGTTTACCTGTAGCTTGACTGAGTAGATTTTGTTCGGAAGTGGTACACTAACGTTGACATAGCGGGGGAATGGTTGAAGCGTACTGTTGTACTTGTACTACACGACCAAGTGTCATGTGATGCTTCAATATCCGTCCAAATTGATGTGCCCCTTACCTTGTAGCCCCCGATTTCTTCATCGAACAACCACGCCACAAACCCGAGAATCGGAGCGCCCCCTCTGTCTATTGGATCGTCGATCGATAGCCGAAGCATACCACCTGTCGCACCCACTAGAGTTGCGTTCGTCGGGGGTCCTGGTCGGGTTATGTTGGTTGTAGTGGCATCGAACGCCCTCGTCTTCGTGCTCAGCCCTAAAACGTTCGCACCCGCCACAGTAAACGAATACTTGGTGAGCGGCGTAAGAGACCCCACCGTGAACCTTGTCGCATTCGTTGACGTCGCATATGTCAGCGTAGTTGGTTTGTCCTTGGTGCCTGGGCGAGCGGGTGAGATCATCGTTACATTGTAGCTTGTGATCCACAAGTCCCTTCCTCCGCGGTTGAGCGGTGGCAACCATTCAATGGCAAGCATACCACCTGTGGCCTTTGAAACCGAGAGTTCACCAACTTCACCGGGCGGTGAGCGGTCTCCGTCATCCTCAATTGTCACGACAATGTTGTTCACTTCTCCAATTGTCGCGCCCCCGTTCACAGTGCTCAAATTTAGTACAAAGAACTTGAATGGGAAGTCGTACTGCTCGTCATCTTGAATCGAAATGCTGAGTGTGTTATTGACGACACCATCTCCGAACGTGATCTCTGGCGTTTGGATAGTGAATGCCGGACCCAGTTGCGCTGTCGCGTTCTCATTGTCCACAACACCGACGCGCACGGTTACGGATGAGCTGCTCCCGTCGATTCGACGCAACGGGATAAGCACCGTTCCGGCTGATTCATTCACGTAGAGAGTGCTGACCGCGAACTCCACCGCACCGGCATCGCCGTCATCAAGGATGTAAAATGTCGCTATCTGGGGGGGCACCTGATCCGTCCGATCCGTCGTGTCATTCAACGTCAAAGCGATGAGACGCGGCCTGGGATCGTAAACGGTGTTGTTGATGATCTGCACCTGAAATGCCTTCGTGGTTTCACCGTCTTGGAATGAGAAGTTGCGAGTACTTTCAAGCGAGTAATCTAGGTCTTCTAACGCTCGCACCGAAGTCACCAGTGCTGAATCGGGCACAAACGCTGCGACATCGTACGTGCAGTTGATGACGTTGGATGTGCCGTTCACACGAATTAATTGAACTGTGAAGGAGACTCCATTCTCCATCACTGTGAGATTGCTCGGCTTGAATGTCACGACCCCGCGTAGGTTCACGTCGGTTTGCGCATTCACAGGCCCAGCCCATGCGCTACTGCCAGCAGAACTATTCGCTCGGATCCGAATAGTGTACCTGGTGGATGGCTTGAGGTGTGCGAGTTCGAATGGAGATGCCTGCGCCACTACTGACGTTACGTTGGATACTGCGATGTCGGGGTAATACTCAATTTCGAACCTAATCGAGGAACCACCGGTTTGGTCGGGGCCGTTCCATCGTAGAAATAGCGAGTATGGCAGCTTTTGCTCGACAACAAAGTCATAAATGATGGATGGTGCAATTGGCGCCGTGGTTTGAATCCATAGCGGTGCACTTCGTTCGCTTTCTTGAACTCCAGGAATCGTGGCTGCAGATACAGTAAACTGATACTTTGTCGTCGCATTTAGACCCCACAGAACGGTTTGGCTGTACCCAGAGGCGGACAAATTCGCAACGTTGAGTCCATCTCGATAGATCCAATAGGCTGTCAGGGGCGCACCACCCGTGTCTTCCGGTGGATTCAACGCGAGGGTGATGTTCTGAGCGCCAACACTGACGGCAACCGGAGAAGGTGGGGCAGAAGGTCGCGTCGCCGAACCAATTTGCACTTGTGCGCGTACCACGGCACCGTCGTAAACAGCGTTGACACCCAAAATTGTCAGAACGTAGGTCGTATTTGCTTGGGTGCCGATGTATGCAAAGCTGGTTTCGTTCGTTTCGACTTGTTGGATGAAAGTCTCCGAGGCAGCCGGGGACGTTATCAGAGACACCGTGACACGATACTTGAGGAGCGGCGCTCCACCTGTATCAAGTGGTGCTCTCCAGGATGCGTTGAAGCGACCCCCACCTAGTGCAAACGCGGAGACATTTGTCGGTACGTTCGGAGGCGTCGGGCTGGCCGAAGTGAGGGCAAAACACCGATCACTGTCAGCGCTGACTCCAACCGAGTTCACAGCCCGCACAATATAGATGTACTGTCTGCTTGCTATCAGGCCTTCGTCACGATAACTCGTGCTACTCAGCAGTCGATCGGGTAGGAGAAGGGCGATTCCATCTCTATACACTTGATACTGAAGAGGTGAACTATCGCCACCTGTATCCATCGGTGGACTCCACGAGATTGCAATCGAACCGCCAGTGAAGCCGGTCGTCCTCACACCAGTCGGCGGATTCGGTACGGAGTACGACGGGAAGGTTTTTTGCGATACGATATCACTCTTCTGGCTTGTGCCCGCTGAATTTGATGCTACCACATAGTAGCTGTATGTTTGATTGGGTCGAAGTGACCACCGCTTGAACTCTGTCGCGGTGATGTTGGCAAGAAGCACGCCCTCGCGAGTGAAAAGGCCATAGAAAAGGAGCGGATCGCCTCCACTGTCGACCGGAGGGCTCCACGTAATAACCTGCATCCCACTGGTACTAATCGGTACAGCAAGACTCGTGGGCGCTTCCGGCGGCTGAGTTGGACGCGTCGTTGCGAAAACAGTCGGGTACGATAGAAACGAGTCGGGATTCGCGCAGGCCCTGATCTCATTCACCGGTATAACCAGAAAGCCGTATGTCGTATTTGCCAGAAGTTTCGATACTCGAGCAGTGATCACAGAGTCCATTGAGCTGACGCTTGGGACTAGCTGTTCGGACTGAAATCGGACCGTGTATCCGATAAAGAACACGATCTGGTAACTGGTCACATTGCTGCCACCAAAATCCAACGGCGGTGCCCATTGCAAGGTTGCCGTGCCTCCTGATTGCTTCAGCAGTGTCAGATTCCGTGGCTCTGACGGGAGCGAAATGAACTCTGTGGTAACATTCTGCGGGTCACTCAATTCGCTTGGTCCCTGTGCATGAGCCAAGAAACATGAGCATACACAGGCTAAACATGAAAAGTTGACACACGTACCATGCTTGTAAAGACTTGGTATCGGATGAAATAGCTTGTCAGGAATGTCAAACGACTGAGCACGGCCGATGCGTTGGCTCCTCTGTAGCCCTCAATAAAGACGGATGGGAGTTTGTCTGACGCCATCAACAAGCTGTAGTTCGAAATATTCATTCCTCCAGAGTCGAGGGGTGGGATCATTGTCAGATAGATCGCTCCACCCGTAACGCGGCTGGTTCTAAAGCCAGAAGGCTTTGCTGGTCGCGTAGCACTCCGTGTTATGACCGAAACCATCTCCGATGCCACGCTTATCAGACCTTCGTCATTGACGGCATACACGCTTGCGCTGTACGCTGTCGACGGGAGTAGGCCAAAGACCGGCTGATATGTCATCGAGGTCTCAAACGTGGCTACCGATTCACCTGTACCTCGAACCACGACAACTCGGTAGCGTCGTATGGTCACTCCTCCTGAGTCCACAGGCGGGGACCAAGTCAGATTGAAGCCACCACCTGTACGAGTTGAGTTTCTAAGACTCATCGGCGGTGAAGGGGCTGTTGGGTTGCCAGTCACGACAGTCACGGCAGGTGTGAAGTTGCTGCGCCCGTAGGCATTTGCTGCCGCAACTGAGATCTGATATTCAGTGCGTGCGAGCAGGCCCGTCAAGGTGAAATTCTCAGACGTTACCCACACTTGCAATCCCGTAGCTGACTGAGATGTCACGTTCACTGCGTAGTTAAGAAACGACGCATTCGCAGCTCCACGATTGGTAGGAGCTATCCAGTTAAGAGCGATCATCCCACCCGTAAGCGGTCTTGCACTGAAAGCGGTTGGCAGTCCAGGTGGTGATACATCACCATCATCTAAGACCTCGATCATGGTTGTCGAGGTATTCCCCAGTGAGGCACGCCCGCTAACCACTGACAATCCTAGACCAATGACTTTGCGACTCTGGAAGATCGTATCATTCACGACTCGGACTGAGATTGATGTGAACGTGAGGCTGTTGCCCAGTGTGATGTTTTCTTTGGGTAGAATGACATCGACGTCAGGCAAGGCTGCCGCTGCTGGGTCCGTTACAGGAATGAAAAACGGTGCAATTTGGAGAGTGACAACGCCGCTAAACGCCTTCAGTCTCGTGATATTCAGGATCAAGAATCCAGCCGATTCGGATACCGAATACGATGACCTCCCAAACTGTACGACACCCGCATCACCATCGTCAATGATTGTCACACGAAGGGTATCGATGGCACCAATCGTCCCCGACTTGGCATCAAACGCAGTCAGACTCACAAAGAAGAACCTGTCTGGGTCGTCGATAACGCTATTGTTGATGATGGGTACCAGGAATGAGCGGTTCAATATTCCACTGGGAAAAGTGAGGCTTCCTGACGTCAACCGGTAGTGTACACCAGCCAAGGCCGTCCCATCGTGTGTCGTATAAGTACACCTGGCCGGGATTGAGCCTCCATTCGATCGTGTCACGACGAGCGATGCCGTTGAATTGTCTTCTCGAACCATTAGATCGGTCGCTGGAAACGTCATCACGCCTGGAGATATAGGGTCTGTTGTCACATTCAACCCTTCACCCCAAGAGCCAAGTCCGGCTTCGTTCTCCGCTTGGACGCGAACGCGATACGGTGTCGAGTCCGAAAGCGATGCAAAACTGATTGAAGTTGATGACGTAGTGGCGTTTGCGACAAGCGCGTTGGTCACAGTACTGCGAAGTTCGACTCTGTAACTGAGCTGGATGGATCCCCCCGAATCACGTGGGGGCACCCAGCGCACAGCCAAACTATCCGCCGCGATGGCGATTTGCTGGATCACACTCACACCACCCGGTGCTGAGACTTGGCTTGTCACCGCGCGTAGTTCATCACTGAGTGGTCCAACTCCAATGGTATTCACCGCTGCAATAGCAAGTCCATATTCGGTTTTGGCGAGCAAACCGACAACGTCATACACCGTTCCATTTGCAGTTAGGCGAGACTGTAAGTCTTCACTCGGTTGGCCGTTGACGAATAACGCGAATCCAGTAAGCGCACTTCCACCGGTGTCGTCCGGTGGAGACAGGTTCAGCGTCACGCGCCCTCCGGCGATTCCGATTATACGCAAGATCGGTGGCTCTGTTGGAGCGTCTGGTGCGGTTGTGGTGAAGTAGACGATACCAGCTTCGCCCAACCCCACATCAGTGCGGACCTGGACGCTGAGCTGATAGCTTGTGCTACCAACCAGCCCGGTAAACACACGGCGCAGCTCTAAGCCGTCATACGAAGCAACGACTACAGAGCTGCCTCGAACAACCTTTGCGAGCACACCAACTGGAGAGGCACCACCACTGTCGGGGTCAAGAACCCATTCGGCGTCGACGTACCCTGCTCGAATTTCTCGAAGAAGAATCATGGGGCGAACAGCCAGGGTAGCATTCCCACTGCGAACTACGATGGAGGCTGCATTGTCCCCAGCACCAAGCGCCGCATTCACCGAGAAGACAGTGTAGTTGTAGAACGTCAATGCGGAGATGTTGTTGAGGTCTCGAAAAGTCGTTGTTTGCAACGACATCGCCCCCATTTCTTGCACCAATGTGCTGTTCCTGTAGATACGGTAGCTTACAAGCGATGATCCACCTTCGTCCAATGGCGCTTCCCATCGAAGGATTACTTGCCCACCTGACGAAGATCGAATCTGTGTAAGATTTCTTGGTGGATCTGGATACGTCGGCACGGTTGTCTGCACCACGAGCTCCGTTGTGTTGAAGCCAGGTCCCAGCCGGTTCACCGCGGTTACCTTTAGCTTGTAGGCCGATGAAGCACGTAAACCGTAATATTGAAACGTTCGAGGAGACAGCACATCCACGCTCCCAATGACAGAGTACGCATTGTCTGCCTCGGAAGCAGCAAAGATGGTGTAGGATAGCAGAAGTTCACCGCCAGTTGATAATGGTCGATCCCACGTAAATACCACCGATCCGCCTGTAACTCGGATGGCAGCAAGGCGTTTTGGTGCCGATGAAATCGATGCGTCTCTCGTTCGAACAACGAGTTCGGGACTTGTAGAACCGTTCTCACCGTCCGAAGAGCACTGGGAATGGTAGTTGAATACTGCAACTTGGAAAGCATACGTCGTGTTGGCGAGAAGGTTCGGAACGACGGCTATACGTGACGAGGACGCACGGCCATCGTATACGACCTCGCGCTCTCCCCACGTCAGATTCATGTCTTGTCGCCGCGCGAGTATCACATAGCCAGTGATTTTGGCACCCCCTGTATCAAGTGGGTCATCCCAGCGGAGCGTGATTTCTCCAGCATCTTCCCCAACGACGATTGGGGTGTTTATCGCTCCCACAGGCGACGGATCTGTCGTCGCATAGCTCGTCTCTACCCACCCGCTGCTTCCCTATATACAGAACAAAACGTCAATTCCTCTACGCATCACTCGATTCGTAGTCAACTCGGATACTCACGAAGTGGTTGTAAAGGAGTACTACGACACGGTACGTTGAAGACGAGAGCAGGCCGTACATGGAAATGTTGGCAATTTCTCCACCCGATGGAACCGGATCGGCGACTTGTGCGTTGGTAAACAACTGGTAGTTGATGCCTGTCCCAGTCGCACGACCATACAATACTGAATACGAAGTGATAGTCCCACCACCCAGATTGACTGGGGCTGTGATGAGCAGGTGAATTGCACCACCAGTTGCCTTGAGAAGGGTTGGTGGGGGTGCTTGGTCTGGCGGAGTGCCAGTGGCTGTAGTCACGTTTACTTGTACCGGTGAACCCGCTAATCCTCCGAAATTCTCAGCCCATACAGATATACTGTAAGCACTCGATGCCGATAGGTTGTCGATCACGACAAGGGTAGTCGATGCATTCACCTGTAGTGATCTGTCCATTGAGACTTCCTGGTTTTGCACGCTCACTACATAGTGCTTGATTAGAAGACCGCCCGCACTGAGCGGTGGCACCCAGGTGATCGTGACAGTACCACCGGTTATAGCTGCTGGCAGAAGCGACCGAATTTCACTTGGCGGATCTGGGAGCACATTCGTCGACACCAGAGTAACTGGACTGAACGGCCCGAGTCCTCTCTCGTTTTCCAGAGCAACTTGGACTTCATATGTAGCATTGCAGGTCAATCCGTGAATGATCATTTCCTGCTGATTGCCAACCTTGTAGGTCCCGAAAGTCTTCTTAGTCTCCGCCTGTCGAACGAGAACTTGGTAATTGAAGTATGAAACTGATCTACCACCCACATAACTTGGCTCGTCCCACAAGACACGGAATGAATCCCCGGTCATGGAATCAGCGGTCACGCGGGGGCTTCCGGGTATGCTAACGTCCCCTTTGTCCATCACGGAAATGGTGAGCGTTTCAGACGAGATGTTCGCACCCCCCGTTGGGTTGGAGAGGGCCATCAAGATTGTTCGATCCCCAAACTCATCGCTCGGCACGACCGGAAGCAAGAAACTCGTCTCAGTGACACCATCCTCAAACCAGGCAACCGTTTCAAAGAAGCCAAGTGGGACAACCGAACTCACACTAGAGTTAATGATCACAGAGACGACACCAGATGCGTGGATGCCGCGTGTCAGAGGCACGCTTAACACACCAACGTCTTCTTGCACAGAGATCTCTGACGTCTGGAAACTGATCACACCGGCATCCGTCTTATCGTGCACTTCGATTGTAGTTTGGTTCACAGCGGAGATTACGCTGGGTGAGGCTTCTGTTAACGCCACGGTGACGACCAGAGGGGTCGGGTCAAATGTGTCGTTGTCAGGTGCCTCCACACTGATACTTTTAGAGTACTCGTTCGGGCTGATTATGACGACACCATGCGGTCTGTTTTGATCTGCAGATGCATAGCACGAGGCTGTCCCGTCGCTGTTGTTGTCACACGCGATCTGAAGTCCGTCCCCTAGCTCTCGAGACAAGAATACCGAAAAGCTGACTTGCGTCGTGTACGTCGTTCCGTGAAGCCGATTCAACTCGATCCATGCAGTCTTGCCTTCCATGATCCAAACAAACGGTGTTGACAAACTCACAGATCCCACCTTCGATTCCGAGTCAGTTTCGTAAGTTGCGCTCGCCCACTGACTCAAGCCAGCGTCACCAACAGCTCGAAGAGCAACGGTGTACGCCGTCGCGGAATCCAAACCATCCACGACGAGCGGGCTCTCGCAGCTGTACGTAGACGAATGAAGTTCATTGCAAGCAATCGAACGGTCGAGAACTGTGGTGTTTGAAGCATTCGCGGTGGTGACAACTGCATCAAGGCTCATTGAGCCACCACCAGAAGTCGTTGGGCTGGTCACGTCGAGTACCAGCTGATTCATACTCGCAAACTTGAGAATCACACTCGGTTGAGACGGTACACCAGTTGGAGTGGTGAAGTTGAGATAAACCCACTCGCTCACTCCGTATGCAGTCGTTGTTCGTACTCTTGCGACGTACGCCGTGGAAGGCTCCAGACTACTCAGCAGGATTGAGCAGCATAAAGCATTCGCTTGCGTCAAAGCAGTACCGTCCGCTCTGCTCAGCTCATAATACAGCTGCGGCTGGCGAGTGTCGCCACCACTATCGCACGCGGTCGTGACGCTGACGCGTAGCGAGGATGGGCTCGATTCGATCACGTTCAACGATGGAGCTGCTGGTGGAGTTGGGTCTGAGGTAGTGAACGCAGCTCTGGAGCGATTGACGAATCCGGCAGCATTCTCCACTTCTAGCACGTACATAAAGCTTGCCGAATTTGGTAAACCACCGCAATGCACGTAACTAGTCGCGTCACGCGATTCACCAATCATTTCGCCGTTGGAACTTAGACCAACTCGTACGATCGGAACACCTCCAGTATCCTGAGGCAAAGTATTGATCAGACCGATGCATGAGTTGTGCAGGAACACGGTACGTACCTGCGGGAGCCTCCAACGAAGAGAGATTGAGCCACCAGTCCGAGAGGCCATCTCTAGAGTAGGAGCATCTGGAGTGGAGCCGGCACTGTGACACGCAGACGGCACATCTTAGTGACGTCTTCAAGAATCCACTGCAGCGGCAGACCATACCTCGTATTGGTCGAGAGAGCTTCTGATGCCGAGCTATTGCCGATCGCGTTCTCTGCTACCATCGTAATCACATATTTCGTGGATGCGTTTAAACTTCTGATCTCGCACAACGGTTCGTGTTCGTCTCTCGGTTGGCACAGCGCGTCGGTGCGTACTTTGATGCCACACTGTGCTGAACCATCAAAGCAGCACAATGCCACCGAGCCAGGAGTACACGGGTTCGCCGTGCACGATTGGGTGCTGTTCACTCGCGAGAATGAGTAATCTCCGCCTGCGTCACTGTCCCATCTATGGGAACATTTAGAGCAGGAGGTTCGGACTGTGTAACATGGTACGAGGGAGTCAGCACGAGTGTAGTAGCGCAGTGTGGAAGGCTCGGAGCCACCCGTGTCTTCACTTTCGTTGTACAAAAGCGCGATGGAGCCACCCGTAATGCTGGACAAGGTGCGGATCCTCGGTGGTGACGGAATTGTCCCAGGCGCAGTTGTCACCATCATAACAGAATCGTCAATAGACCCACTGATGTTGTACTGGTTGATAGCAACCACTCGAAGAGCATACGTTGTCGAAGCGAGTAGCCCTGTGATAGTGAAAGAAGTCACTGACGCTGGAGCCGATCCCACGAAGTCCAATAGGCCACCTGAAGCCAATTGCTTGTAAAAATGATAGCCTTGGATGACGCCACCACCTGTGTCAATTGGCGGTGTCCACTGGATGCTGAGGAAGCTTGGCCCCGTCCTCACAATGCTTATGTTTGTAACCATTGTAGGAGACTGAGCAGACCCGGTGGTAAATACAATTGGCTCACTTGCACGGGACTCTCCCAAGTTGACGAGCAACGCGCACATGACCCTGTAGTTCGTACGCTCAAGCAGCCCGAAGAGGACTGCCTGTGATTGATCTATGGCGTCGAGAACGGTCTCGGTCGTGTTCCCTGATTCTGCTGTTATCATGAGACGATATTGAACTGGAGACGTTCCATTGAGATCTTCAGGCAATGTACACACGATAGTGGCTGTGCAACCTTGCACCGATACCACAGTCAACCCAGGTGGAGAAATAGGAACACCGGCTTCTGTAGTTGAAACAACGACCACGTCGCTCACAAGAGTATCATCAGCTGGATCGTCACATACGCTACCAGCAGGTAGCGCAAGTGCTCGAAGTGTATAGTTTCTTGATGGTGCAAATCGCGAGCCGTCCAGTTGGAAGAAGAGCCGTACTGTTGTCCGTTCAGCAGATGAGGGCACAGTTTTCAACACGACGAACTTTCCGTCTACATCCAAGATGAAGACGTTGAATATCGCAATTGGAAGACCACCTGAACGGAACATCCATTTTAGTGAGCGTCCGATTCAAGCAAGCCTGGGAAAAGGTCGCCGTATTTACCTGTGTATAGAGGCTCATTCAGCGCAATGGTCACTGAGCCACCTACAGGACAGAGAATCGATTAGTATGTGAATGAATGCATACTGAATAGCCAGTCTAAGTGGTCACACCTGACGCGGCCAGTAAGACAGGTGTAGGGGTCTTGTCAGCCTTGTCCACGGCAGACGTCGTGATGGCTACCGAAGCACTGTATCCACTGCGAAGCTGCTCACGAACAACATAGGCTCGGAAAGCGTATGTCGTAGCGTGCTGAAGTTTGTACACGGTTACAGTCGCTAAAGAGTCGTAGACGTCGAAGTGTGCTGGCATGAAAATGGCTTCGGTTACCACGCGCTGCTCTACGACGAGCGTATCTTCTGCTCCGACTGGGGGATCAATGCGAAAGCGGATTGAACCGCCCTTCACGTCAATTGCAACAAGTGAGCGTGGGGTATTCAACAGACCGAGACCATCAGACGCCGGTGATACAACAATGGTGGTCACTGCACCTGCCCCGATCTTATTTTCTGCACGAACTGCAATTTCAATCGATTCAAGCACGACGCCAAGCTCGACTGTTGCGGATAATGTGGAACCGTTAGTTTCAGTGACGAAGAACCCGTTGGCAAATATCTCGTAAGAGGTAATAGGGGACCCTCCGTCGTCGGAAGTGCCACTCCACTGGACTTCCAAGTAGTCACCAAGGTTCTCGACAATAGCCAAACCAGTAACTGGGCCTGGTACTGTTGGAGCAGTAGTGCTTGTCATCAGTCGTTGTTGTACGACATATTCTCCGCTGTTGGACGTAATCATTGCCAATGCGAACTCATACGCAGTCAATGGCGCCAAACCCCCAATCGCGAGTTTGCCATGCGTGTAACCGCTGGCCAGTTGCGTCGATGTCGTCGAACCACAAGTGGAAGTGGCATCTCGAGCACACACATTATCACACAGGGTGGTGGAGACACGAAGCGATTGATCTGGGAACTGGCGACAAAAGCAAGAGCCTTGACGGTCGATGCCAAACAGTTGTATCGGGAGATCACGTGTTGTCACCACTCCGTCAACAATAAAGTCGTTCCCACGAGCGCTCGAGTCCACCCCGGAGACAAGTCCATTTGGCAGCGAGTCGAACCGCAACTGCACAATTAGCCGCTCATCGGCAACCAAACTTGAAGATTGGAGTGATTGAATCTCGTAGAGCTCAAGTGCTTTGCTCCAAATCCGAACCTAAGTACACACATCTGTAAGCACCTCATAAGCTATCCAGGCTTACTGAAGAACGTACGTTATCGATGGAGCCCACGAAACGGCTAGACACGCCTACTGGTATCCCGGCTGTAGCTTGCTGTACATCTTTAGAAAAGAGCATTAATGCTTCAAATCCTCCGCATGGATTGATCTTGATCAACCTTGTACTTACTGGCGCCAAGCTGGAAATATGAGGGGGCGAAGCTACAATTGGACGCACTGAGTATCCCGGATGCAGCTGGTAAACCCTCGATGAACAAGCTGACCCAATCGTTTTCGGCAAACACAACTGCCACATGCATCCATTTTTCCAACACAAGAAAGTGTGGGATACTGAGAAGGGAGGCACACCGCCCAATTCGCATGCCTTCCTTGCTTTGGGACATCCACAAATTTGTCGTAGCATCGCCGTATGAGAACAGCAGACGGTCCTTGTCCAGATCCGCATCCTGGCTCTCATCGCGAATCCAGAGTTCAATCGCGAAGCCTTCTGATGGGATCATTAGAGGTCGCGCGCTCCTTACGACCGATTGATCTGTGAAGCGAATTTGGACCTCAGTGGTGGAACAGGCTGTGTAGCATGCCAGAGGGCTGCTTGCAGCCGGCCCAACAGCTTGGTACATCCCGCTTGCAGAGAAGCAACCTTCGTAGCTGATTCCCGACCCTGAACAGTTCAGCCAATACGTAAGCAAATGGCCATGACCCTACCCATGAACTAACAGACATTCATACCTGTATACACGACACGACTCTCGTTTGTGGCCGTAGGTCGACCATAGACACGAAAGAATGGGGTGTTCAAAGTACCCGATTGTCCCTTGGTTTTGAGGATTATTTGCCCGCCAGTTGCCGACCCCGGGAGTAAACGAACCTGATCCTGAGTGGGATGAATATCTGCAAGAACAACGCTATCAAGCGAAATAGCATCCCCAGGTGCAGGGTACCCCGTGAAGAGAACAGCAACTGAGCCCGCCTCATCCCAAGGGACAGTAACCGTGACAGCGTTCCATTGCCCAACACCACCCTCGTTCGTCGTCTGGGTGGACCAGCCCGTCGTTGTGATATCGCCGTTCATTACGAACTCGACTTTGAGCTCGGATAAAACTTCATACAAGCACAAACATATCAGTTTCCACCATATCCGTTGCATATTTATATGGAGACCCACCAGATCCAACACGGTACTTGAACGAGAGTGAGCCTTTCCCCACCATTTGGACGGGAAAGCTACGATATACTGCGTATCGCGGAGTTGGAGGCACAACTGTTGTGAAGTCCATCTTTATCCATTCCACTGTTTGCCGGAAGATGACACTCTCCGTACTGTTGTACTCGATGAACGGAGCATCACTACTTTGTGGCATCAGTTGATCGATGACGGAGAGGACAAATGTGAGCTGTACAGCACCGATGAATCCCGTCGCTGGCGTTATCCGCACATCAAGGTGACGTCCACTAAGAGACACCAACGCACCACTAATGTCTTCGTTGCTGCCAATGACGAAGTACTGGCCACTAGATGAATTGCCGATAGCACGAAACGTTGTGCGGTCCAATCTCTCCACGGAATTAATTTGATCGGATCGATTGCTGTAGAGATTGAGGCTTACGAACCCATTTACCGACGAAGCAGCACGTGGCACAACAACGGGCACATGAATAATTGCTGGCTCACCGGCGTACACCTTCGAGCTGAACAAATATGGGCGAAGCTCGCTAGTGATGTATGACTCCTTCGGAATTGTCACAATGCGTATGCCTCGAGCAACAAAACAGCCTTGAATCGTGAACGTATCTCGCGTCCTCCAGCGCACGATGACCTCAACATTAATCGATTCAGAGATGTTGCTAACATAGCCGAATTCGTCACTTAGATCGATCCCAATCGACACAAAATCAGCGCTGCGGTTGAAAACAGTTGGCACCATACTTTTGACGCTCGAGCTGGTAAAAAAGCCGCTGGGTGGAGCATCGCGTGACCAAATGATGGAGGCGCTTTGTACAATTCTGCCCCCCAATATTACCTCAGAGAACAAAGACGTCAATAACTGACTCAGGGACACCATGGTGACGCGTGTCTGGCTCGTATGGAAGTACCAAGCTTTCTTCCGAGAAGGCAACACCTGGCAAATGCAAAATTCAGCGGTCGAGGATCCCACAACCTCGGTACTCCATCCGCCACTTCCATCCTCCACACGAACGTACGTTTGAAGAGTCGTAGAGACTACCCCCGGGGTGGCTCTCACCTGCGTGAGTTGCATTTGAACTGGAAGCATCAGTGGACTCGAGTTGTCAGCACCATGGAGAAGCACAGTGCAGTCGTCAATCGGAGTGTCCAGTTCTTGAGATGTGCTTAGCATTGCCGTTCGAACAGACATGGATGGTTCACATGTGTCCAGTGTGAGTGCGACACGTGCTCGCAAAGATGCTGAGATTCCGCGTACGAGCAAGTCCACATCATTGCCCATGGGGATAGCTGTGCTACCAATGACCTCCACACGGGTTACCTCTTCATCTAAAGTGATCGGGATCGAGCGCCACGTAATCGGTATCTCTAGATCAGCGATAATGGGGGCTTCGCTTCCCACAGATGTGCGCACTTGGGATCGTAAAAGAAAGGCCGAGTCGCTTGTAGATAAGGAACCGGCTGTGGGGCGCCGCCTCAGCACGATCGTTTCGTTGCAACGATGGAAAAACGACAGCCCATTTAATTGGGCGGTTGTAGTCTTCAGAAAGATCGCAATCGTTGACGTGTCACTGAAGAAGGTTACCGCAGACTCGCAAAAATGGACTTGAAGGTCGCCTAATGCCGATCCGAACAAGACGGGTAATTGCAAAGCGAAATCTTCCCCGACTGTGGATAACATGACCGGCCACAAGGTCATCGTAACCTTGGTTGTATTCTCCGCCGTTGATGCATCCTGAAGGCGCCTCGCTCGGCTGTTCCCTTCAACACTCAATATCAGCGGATGTGACGACACTTCGAAGGTCTGCTCAGGGTATAGATCACTACGAAAGTGGAGGCGAAGCGTGGCTTGCGTCAACTCGTCAAGATCGTAGCCGACCACCGTCACCGACATAGTCTCATTCCGTTGCGGAGCACTATAATCGATGCTTCCTGTCAAAAAATATTCTCCATCGCTAGCCTTGGTAGCCAGTATCTGATGTCCAATGGCTGCCGATACAAGCCTCCTACCTCGGACTGACAACGTGACCGAAGAGATGCGCAAAGGAGCCCGGCTAGTCACTGCATCGTGGAGGCTCCGAAGGATATGCCCAATGGAAATGGAGGCACTTTCTTCACCAAGGAGGAAGGTACTGATCGGTTCGTCGGTCACGGGCACGTCGATCCAAAACACCTGGAACTGTGGCTGGTCCGTACCAGGTGCTTCCATCACTGTAGAAGTGAGTAAATGGCCTTTCAAGGAGACTGAAGACTTCGAAACTACATTTAGCTGAGTTTGCATGCAGCCTTGAGACGACAGCAGCAGAGTGGAGCGATGATTGAGACCTCCTGAGAATGTCCACCGATAGAACGTCGCCGAATCGTGCTCCGTGAATCCAGACGCGAGAACCAACGTATCTTGATCTCGACTCGGGGAAATAGAGATATCAGAGGTTGAACAGCCACTTACTTGGACCACGACAATATGAAGAATTTCTGACTTTGTATACGCCACCAGCGCAGAACTCGAATTGAGTTCGACGATCCCGTTCAACACTGAGAACTTGACGTCTGTGTCGTAAATGTTCACGACCACCTGCTGTGCAAAGATCTGAAACACTTGATTGTCATCCACAGTCTTGAAGCGCAGCTCGAGGTCGACGCTTCCGATGAGATTGTGGTCGAAGTTGGCGATGAGCTGAGGGTTCGCATTGAACAATCTCCAAGTCACGGCGGTAAAACCCTCAGTAGTAGTGAGCGGAGAAGATGATGACCCCGGAATCATGATTCGAGAGATATTTACGTCGGCTCTCCAACGAGCCTCGACCTGCCACAGTGTTCGCACTTGGACTTCAGATATAAAAGTTATTGTCTTGATTGTCTCATTGAGAGGCAGGCGCAATGGAATCGTTTTGCCCAAGTCCACAAGCAAGGGTAAGAGCTCGCTGTTCTGTTGGAGAGTCGGTTCCGTAGTGATTGTGGGCTCAGCGGGGCTAAATGAACCCACTGTTGCTTGTTCCGTATGTTCATTTTGGAGAGTTGATAACCTCCGCTGGAAGTGTGACGAAAGTGCCTCCACTGTAACAGACGAATCACCAAACAGGGGATTGGCGAAGAAAGACAGTCGATGGACATCGCTCATATCGTTGTGGAATCCGCATCTCTCGACAGAGAAAAAATTGCAGTTTCTCGGATCTAACAAACACTAATATGAGCATTCGTGTCAACTCCAGATACTTGAAATGGATGGCCACATACCCATTGAGTCTGCTCGAATAGGAGCGAAGTGAATCTTTTGAAGTTGGCGTGAGTTAAATTCCACTTGTGTATGAGATGATACACGGAAAATATCGGGCGTCAGGGCGTTAATTCGGGCTTGAATTTCTGTCGGCTCCCAGTCGATAGTTCCGTTCGAAGATACCTAGAACATAACAGTTTGAGCGCATGGCATTAAAACAGGCATTTACTTGAGCTGGTACGTACAGTGATATATCCGATCCGCGATGGGATGTCTTCGAGAATAATTTTCATGGTTGATCTCGATCCAGCGAGAAGCATCGACGATGTTGTTCTTTTGAGAAGCTGCATATCGTCATCAAAGACTTCAACGGATAGCGCGTTCGCGGTCTTGAATGAACTCGCACGAGGTGTCATGAACGACAACGATAGAACTGCGGCATGAGCAAGGAATTGTGAGTATCGGGAGCACACTCAAGCGCGTGTAGCACCTCATCACCATTGCAAAGTGAAGATTCGGGCAGATTGCCAACAAGACAACTTGAACTCTCGTCGATGGTGCACCTGTAGTCAGCCTCATCCTCAGTCGCAAAGCATGTCGCGTACGATCCCAAAGATGCCAAGTACGTTGGCTTGCACTCGCATCCAGTTTGCGTTTTGAAGCGCACTCGTAGTGAGGATAGTTGCGTGTCGTTGTTGGCGACTTCACCCAGCTGTGCATCTCGAAGCAAGGTACACGAACCCTCCGAATAGAAGCAACCGGTACACCGATCAATCACCGAGCACTGACCACAACATTCGGCTTGATTGATTGCAGTCACCTCCTGGAGAAACACGCTGTCGTACACCGCGGTCGTGCATTTGACTTCACTAGGAGGACCAAAACGGACTGACGTAATGCAAGCGAAGCCACTCGTCGAAATTGCTGAGACGGTGGCAGGGGAACGAGATGTTTCGATATCCAACAGCCTCCGTCCATTTAGAGCTCTACACAAACGAACGAGCTGGTCAGATTACCTGTGCTTCTCACGGACCCGATACAGCACAGAAATACAGCAACCTACATTCGTATTCGCCGCCACTGGAGAGAGACAGATAGCTCAAATCTCTGTGCACCATCAACAACGGGGAGATCAGCGCGTAGAAGGCGTGTCCCAGTTGTCGTGTCCACCCAACTGGCTACACCAGTGGAGCGATCCAACGAAATCGTGTACGCCGCCGCGCTCGCCGTCAATGCCTCAGCAAAGTGGAGCACGACTTCGTACTGGCGGAGAGCTGCCCATTTGCCTCGCATGGAGAATGTAGATCCGTACTCCAGCACGACGGGGATCGCCATGACTTCACCATTGACAAGCGAAGCGACTTGTTCGCGTGAGAGGTGAAGCGACTCCATCCCGACTTCTTCGCTCACCCGCGCAGCGCACAATCGCCGAGTCGGATGGGTCGCAGAGAGCATCCCCCTGGCAACGCAGCATCTTCCACGGTCATGCGCCGGACAGATCCACGGCATCGCCGGTTCGCAACCGTTCGCGTCCACGAAGGGCCCCACGTACGCGTCGTACATTCGCGAGGGCGTCGCGACTTGGACTTGACACGAGCCACAGGGATCCAGCGTCGTGTTGCCGAAAAGCGTTGCATTTCCGTACGTTGTCATGTTCCCACTCCATGCCGTATTCATACCCCAGCCAGCACTCGCATTCCGAAACGCATCGCTGCCCCACGTCGCGTTGCCACCCCAGTCCATGTTGCCGGTCCATGCCGAGCCGCCGTTCCACGTCGGGCTGCCATATAGCCACGTCGCATTAATAGCAGCACTCGTCATGTTCCCTCCCCATGTGGTGACTACGCCCCAGGGCGTGGAGTCACGGTAGCAGCTCGCGTAGTCGCCGGGGCCTTCGTATTCACACATCACATCCACCGCGACGGCGTGCCCCATCACCGAGAGTGCCACGCCCAGCACGGGACCCACGCGACGCCGCATGCTTGTCGCTCGTCTCGGCCTTCCTCACAGCCTGTGAGCCGTCCCTCCGCTCCCCACGGGCTTCCGCAATATCTTTCTTTCCTCGCCATCCGTCGCTTCGAGCGTTCTTCTTTTTTCTTCTCGGGCGGCGCGAAAATCGCGAAAATCCGAACAGGAAGCGACCAGCACTCACGGGTACTCTACCAGTAGAAACCGGTATCTCTCCGCTGGTGCGATTGCGAAAACGGTGTAGACGCAGCTTGGAGGACCAATCAGCGGCACAGGATGGTTTCTTCACGCCCTGTCTAAACATGAAAAAAAGATCGGATGAGATGGCACCTTGAAGGTTGGGAACGAGCAAGTCGAGGCTTCACGCCAGCATGGGCACACTCTGCGGGCGACTTCATTCGATAATCTGCCAGGGCGGGCCAACATCCTTCTCCTGTGCCTGGGACCGACGACCATGGCGCCGTCCAACACCAATAAGGCGAGCTCGGTGAGTAACCTGCCGCCGTTTGAGCTCGAGCGGTTCTTCGCCAAGTACGAGTTCACCGCGCCGTTCAGTGCAGTACGTTCGTCTACGCTCGTGTCAACGAAACCTGGTCCATGAATTAACAGAGTGGTGGATGGTATGTTAGTGTTCGTCCGATATGCAGGCGCTGAGCATGGCGGAGCTGATCGCGATGGCGGATGACGAGTGCCGCCGGCTGTGGGACAATCTTATGTTGATGTACACGGAGACCGCCGGCTTGCCTCTGCTGCGAGAAGAGATCATCAAGCAACACTACCCTTCGCTGAAGGCCAGCATGGTGAATGTGATGTGTCCGCAGGAAGGGATCTTCCTCAGCATGAACAGCCTGCTCTCACCAAAGGACCATGTCATCGCCGTCGGTCCCGCCTACCAGAGCCTCACAGCTGTGGCGGAATCGATCGGGTGCGAGATGTCGCTCTGGAACTGCAAGGAAGCCCCAGGTAACCCAGCGATGCCACTGATCTTCGACGTGTCCGATTTAGAGGCACTGGTGCGGCCCAATTCCAAGCTGCTCGTCGTCAACTTTCCCCACAACCCAACCGGGTTCCTCCCGTCCCAAGATGACTGGCGTCGCCTCGTCGCGTTCGCGCGAGCACATGATTTGTTCTTATTCTCGGACGAGATGTACCACGGCTTGGAATGTGAAGCTGCGTTGCAGCTCCCTCCTGCGTGCACCGTCTACGAGAAGGGTATCTCGCTGTGTGGAATGAGCAAGACCTACGGCATGCCAGGTGCTCGCATTGGCTGGATCGCTAGCCAGAACGAGTCATTCATGGAGAAGTTCTCGACGCTCAAGGACTACACGACGATTTGCAACTCTGGTCCGAGCGAGATCTTGGCGCTCATCGCTCTTCGCAACCGACGCACTATCGTTGAGCGGAGCTTGTCGATCATCCGCGCGAATAGAGAGGCCGTGCGAAATTTCATGGACGCGCACCGTGACGTGTTCGCTTACGAAGAGCCGATCGCCGGGCCGATCGCGTTCCCAAAGATCATCGGAGGAAAGCACAGGGACGCGGGGGCCTACGCGCAGCACCTGGTGGACACGCATGGGATCCTCATTTTGCCTGGCGACAAGTACGGAGGTGACGTCAGCTACAAGGATCGCTTCCGCCTCTCGTTGGGTCGCACCAACATCCCGGAGATCTTGGCTCTCTGGGAGAAGGATTTCGCTTGAATGGAAGAACGCATCGATCACAGCTGGCACTTGACTAGGCGCTGTTAGTAGCTGTGAGTGTGCACAACAGTGCGTAGAATACATCTCCATCCATGTTCTTGCCTTGACCTGAAGGATCCTTGTAACATAAGCTCAACCTCATTGGGTGATAATCCTTCGTAATGGCGATGATTGGCTACAATTTTCGATCATTGGCGCAGCCGCCCTTGATCCAAAAGATGGAGGCGTGGGGAGATAGCGATGCGGACGCTCGTCGACTCGACGCCGTCATGGCTGTGACGATGCTGTTCGCCGTCGTCATTGCACCGCCGCTCGCTGGCGTGCGTATGATGTACACGCTCTCCTGGCTGCTGTTCACGGTGCTCGCGCTTGTGTCAGCCTCCGAGGCAGCGCGCGGCATCGCGACTTCCATGGGTGTCACGGTGATGGTCGGCTGGTACGCTCTGCGCGTGTACGATCGCAGTGCATTCACAGCGGTGCTGCACGGCTGGGTGGGACTCTGGGCGACGTCGCCGGTGGTTGGATTCGTGGCGCGCGTGGGAGACTTCCTTGTCCACCTATTCCTGCCGATGTTGCTCATCTCATGTTTTCTACCACTTGTCCGTGTGTGGATGAGTATCCCCGCCCTTCTGTACGCGAATCAACCCAAAGATCTCTCTCTACTTCATGATGGCTAACATGTGGTATTGCCGACCAAGATCGTCTCGCCTGTGGGTGCATTTCGTGGTCGGTGGTGGTATTTTCCCAAAAGGAGACCAGATCTTCCGCTTCACTCCACCGCGGTCCCAGCATTTCTGGAATGCGGCGTACCGCATCGAGTTGCTTCTCAACTCTTGTGTGCCACTCTTTTGCGTCCTGGCGCACCAGGTATGTTGTGGATATCACTCCGTTGTTCATGTCGGCTTGTACTGACTTTTCTGACTTTTCGCAGCGCTCTTTCTGGGTCTACGCGGTGACAGCGTTCGGCGGGATTCTTCTGATCGTTTTGCACCTGATTCGATCCTATTCATTACGCAAACTTCGAAGAAATGCCAAGGAGATCATGTCGAGGTTGCTAGCAGGAGGAGGACTCCACATCTCGACGGTGAGTGTCTCGCTGATCTATAACGCTCTGGTAACAGACTGGACTAATGGCTTCAATGCACAGGATTTCATTGTTCGGGACGATGCCATTTGGCTTGATTGGATGCGTGATGGACTCGTCGCTATTGGAGAGACATACATCGGTGGTTTGTGGGAGGCAGCGGCTGGCAGAACGCTAGACGAAGTTGTGACGGCACTGATGACTATTCCCATGGAAGCTCGACAGGAAATGTATCGCTCATGGTCTGCACGCCTTGTTGCGTTGGCTGCTCGACTCTTCAACTACCCGCCATCTTCCAGAGGCCTTGTTGTCGGATCAGCCGCGGAGCAATTCGACTTATCACCACAGTTTCGCAGAGGGTACATGGATCCATACCTCCACCAGGGCTTCGGTATCTGGATAAATGATGCCAGGACGCTGGAGGATGCTATGCAAAACAAGCTGAGGGACATTCTTGAGAAGCTTGACGTACAGGTAATGTATTACTCGCGGTCAATTCAGAACATAACCAGTGAGAGCTTGAACTGACCATTGTATTGTCTGCCGTAAGGGCGACGAGCGGATTCTTGACCTCAGCGTGGGGTCTATGGGTGGCGTCGGAGTGTACCTCTGCGGGCAGCGCTCGCAATTGAGTGTAGTCTCTATCTTGAATTCAGTCTCCGAGCGAGTTCATGCGACTCGATTCGCTGAGGAAAAGGGTGTTGTGGATAGAATCGAGTTCATAGTCGCTGAATCCCCTGAGAAGGTAAGCGACTGGAATGTTCTCATGCACGATATGCCACTCACTTTGTGTCAATTTCAATTGGCTCAGCTGCTCACAGTTCTGAGTTCCATGAGTGCGTCACGATTCGAGCGAATCGTCGGAAGTGGACTCGTGGAATCGCTTCTGCCGATGAACCTGCCTCGCCTCTTCAGAACGATCAAACGTATCCAGGCACCCGGAGGCCAAACTCTTTTTGATTTCGTGGCTTGCCCAGTGTCTAGGTCGACGACTCATGTGTGGAACAACCAGTATATCAACGAGGCATTCACCGTTCAGCCTCTAACACTACAACGCGTTCGCGACCTACTCGACTTGAGCGGCTTCACAGTACACGAGATCGCCAGCTACAACGAGCATTACGAGCGCACATTTGTTGAGTGGTATCGACGCTTTCAGACACGCTGGGGTAACACCACCACTCAACGACCTCGCAAAGTGAGCGACGGACCTGGCCGACGCCCACGAGCACCTTCGGCTCTGCACGGCGCGAATTTCGGATCCGATGGGGCGACTACCGAGATCCGGGTGTTGCATCACGCGCGGCAGTCGCTACCTGAGTCTTTCCGACGCACGTGGGAGTTCTATTTGCTCCACTCGGCGGCTTGCTATCGCGCGCATGTGCTCCAGACCTACCAGCTTCGAGTGGCGTAGCAAGTCTCATATCATGAATGTTGCTGTAATGTTGCATTAAATTCATAATGTTGCTTGAATACGAGTTATGTTGCAAGACGTCCCTGCCACCACCACTCCCGCCATCACAGAGCCGTCTGGAAGAAGACAGTCACCATGACGACGGCAAATCGTGCGACGGAATGGGAAAAGCACATCGACGATGAGACGCAGACGCCATACTACCACAACACGCGCACAGGCGAGTCATCGTGGGAGGAGCCGGATGGGTTTGTAGATGCGCTTGCTGACGCCGCGGCCTCCACGACATCGGATCCATTGAGTGCCAAGCCGGAGAAGCCACCACGCTGGCGTCGCTACATCGACGAGAGCAACGGCAAACCGTACTACTACGACGAAACCAACGACGTGACACAGTGGGAGGAGCCGGAGGGTGAGATCGAAGACGCGTCGGGTGAGGATTTCGAGATGTCTGATAGGGAGGATGTGGTTGCCCACTCACAAGGATGTGCTTCGGTCAATAGATGAAGAGGATGAGAGGGAAGAACCTGAACTCAATGGTGATAGCCTCGCGAAGGACGAATCAGAAGCATACGGTGAACATATCAAAGCGGCTGCGAAGGAGTCAGAAGAGCGCGTTGATGAGAAAACGGAGACCGAGACTGCCGAGGCGAGCGCGGACAACGCTGCACCTGCTCACAACTGGGTGAAGCACATGGACAAGGCTACTGGCAAACCTTACTACCACGACACGATTTCAAATGAGACCCAATGGGAGGCGCCAGAGCATTTCACCGAGGCGAGCCAACCCACAGCTATCTCGGCTGAGTACTTGGAGTACTTGCACCGCTCCCGAGCAGAAAAGTTGGCACGCGCGACTCAGCGCGTGCTCGACCCGGAGGGCAACTTGTCGCGGCTCAACGCTCTGCTGAGTAAGATTGGCGATGCTGGAGCAGGTGGTACAGCGACAGACGACACGGTTTCGATCGATGCTCCTGAAGATATCGACCAGAGTCTCAAGGACCGGGCGAGCGCCGAGTGGCAGCAGCATGTTGATCCCCACTCCCAGCGATACTACTACCACAACATCGTCACAGGCGAAACGCAGTGGCAAAAGCCTGACGCCCCCATAGTCTCAGCGGTACGGTTCGTCTTTGTTGCGACAGACGGTATTGTATTTACGCGGCTGACACTGCTTTGGGTTGTAGCTCGCCGATTGGATTCCACCGGAGACGGCGGAGCCGGACACGACCAACACCCCTGCCCGAACTGTATCCGGTCACCACTATGCCGCGACCGCCAAGTTCAACCGTCTCTCTGGTCGCTTTGAAAAGCTAGGGGGCGACGAATATTTCGAGACTCGGGGCGTTGCCGCTGATCGAGAAGGTCGCCAAATGTCCCACTTCTTCGATGTTCAGCAGCTCGAGAAGAACCGCGAGGATGCAAAGCGTATCAAAGAGGATCTTAAGCGCAAAAACATTGACTGGAAGAAGGTAGCAGCGGAGAAGAAAGCTCGGAAACAGAAGCGGCAGAACGAGTGGATCTATCAGGATTGATAGCTCATGGAGCATTCTGGTCACTTAACTTAATATGACAAGGACTGCACGTGCGTCTCCAAACGTACTTCGAAGTATGAGCAAATTGCGACAAAGAGTCTATTCCACGACGTACTCCTCTTCATCATCCTCATCGTCATGGCGGAACGACGGTGCCGCCTCCGCATGCTGCGAGTTGGCCGTGTTCTTTCTGTATGTGGAACAGGGTACGCGTCAGCACATACCAAATTGAGACCTGTACGTGTATCCTGAATCAAGGACGTACCGTCTCTCAATGAGTAGTTCCATCTCAACGTCTCGTTCAAGGCTGTCGAACGTTAGTTTGTGCGGGCAACCTGGGGGAGCAGACGACACAGTCAGAGCGTGCATTGGTGGGTTAATCTGATCTACGAAATCGGCGATCAACCTACCGGCCACTGGGCAATTCTTCTTTCGCTGTAGATGAGAGCGGATACCTTGCTCGGAGTAGGTGTGACCACACGCACGGCTGCAAGACCACAACGCGGTGGGGTGTCAGTAACGAATCGCCGCCGTAATGACATCTCGCGACTACCCACTTTCTCAACGGCTTGGTCATCTCGAGCTGTGTCACAGGACAGATGGTGCTACGCGTACTCTCGCTTTCTTGGAAAACGACGTCAGCATCAGCGTCTTGCTCAAGTTCGATCTATACAATCCAACATTAGCAAGTGGTCGATCATGAATTTTCCAATCCCATCTCGAGTATGGCCACACGTACGCCAGCTTGCTCGCAGAATCGCTTGTAACGCTCGTGCTTCGTCGGGTTGACCTTGGGCTTGGCGGTGCTGGACTTAATCAGCTTGTCAAAGTCCTTCATGTCCTGTTTTACCATCCACACACACAGTTAGTCATCTAAGCGTCCGACTTGCGCGGTGCGTGCACGCACCACTTTGCCGCTCTCTACCGAAGCCTCCATCTTCTGAAGTTGCGTCTTGTACGCAGCCAGCTGCGCGTCCAGCAGAATGAACTCCTTGGTCGTGGCCTCGAGCATCGCGATGTGGTCGTCGTCGACGTACTCCTTGAGCAGACCAGCGTTGTTCGCGAGCGACTCGATACTCTCGAGCGCGTACTTCTCAATCTCGTAGCTCTGCTTCTTCGCCGTGAACAGCGCCATCTTGAGCGCCGTCGGCA